>JASAMX010020205.1:0-51293 GCA_030248175.1 Microlaimidae sp. YZB2_3 | reverse complement strand
TTAACAATTCTTCAGGGCAATTCGATAAGTTTTATTTGACAGTAGTATCGTTCTCGACTTTTATTACCGTCAGTTGCCTTTGCATGCCTTATTCATTGATCGTTCTCAAAGGACGCGCTTTTTAATTAATGCTTTTGTGTTCTGAAATATAAGCAAAGCCATAAAACTTTTTATTTTTATCATTCACTGTTTTATCATATTTAAAAATTTCTTTTTAACTGATAGTTTGAAATCCTCGATTATAGATCACGTTTGGTGTCAAATTGTTTAGGTGTCCTAGCGTTTCAAACTCGTTATCACACTATTCGGCCCAATTATCAGAAGCCATAGTTAGCTCGCGGCAAATCTGTGCCCAGGCCACGATAAACACGCCCTTTACGTCCGATTTGGGAAACAAACGCTGGACCAAGTCTACGTCGGCTGTATCCTGATTTATACGAGACGAGACGCCGAGACCAGAAAGGGTTCATTTTGAAAACTTATTGACAGGAAATGCCAGCAAACTTTTTGCTTCGGAAATAAATTATTCGATAAATTTTTACAGTTTTGTCTGCAGTAAAATGTGTTTGTAAATTAGAAGTGAAACCGTGTTGAATATGTAACTTGAACCCTAAAAAAACCCCAGATCTATTAACTTAGCATAGCTTCAAATTTAGCATAGCATTAGTTTTTAATTTTGATGACTTTGAGACAGATATGCTCCGCTTTGAAACAATTTTCAGGCAGGTGGGGACAGGGTGGAGGCTCAGTGCAGCGAGACGAGACAAGTGAGAGATCAAAAATGGTCGTAATGACAAGAAGGAGGTGGGAAAGAATATCAAAACTGCATCGTAAGGAGAGGAGGGGAAGTGCGCATGTTTTCTTAACATGTCGGATTGCTCAACTTTAGAAAAAAAAAATCAGGAGTCAGCTAAATTCGTCTGCGTTCAGTTCCCCGGTGACGACGGGGTTTCCGCGCTTAACAAACCGGAAACTTTTGTAGGAAAAAAGAGGTGAAACCTTCCGTCTCATATCGGTGGCAATTTTTTGTATGACATATGTCGTACGGTAAACCTTAGCGGTAAATTTAGGATGCATCATTGTTTAATCAGTGATAGGTAGCTGACTCAAATCTGGACAGGCCTTAATTTTTGGTGATTATTTTTTAAAGACGAAATGTTAGAAAAATTGGTTATTTTTAAAACAAAGAACTAGCACACCGCACGAATGTTAGAAAAGTGTTTGCAAACTTTTTTTTTGTTTATTGTATTATTAAATACTCTTTATACAAAATGAGTGCATTTTTGTGATTTTTTATTTTTGAATTGTGTTTAAAATGGTATCAAGCAGTAAAATTAAAGCAATATGTAAAATCTCAAAAATAACTTCATTTAAGGCTCAAAATTGTTAATTTCCGATTTAAATTTGAAAAATATTTTGGAAAGCGTGTAGCCCAAATGCCATTTAAAAAACTGTTAATTTCGGCCGCCTTGAAAATCACATAAAAAACCTGTTTGATAAGAATTTTCAGGATCATATGTACGGGCGGTGTTACCCGGATATTTGACCAGGTTGAATAAAATTATGAATAGGCCGGAAGAAAATTTTCAAGAATACAATTGAAACAATTTAAAAAGTCAATCTCGGAAGAGTAATGAGTCATATAGTGAATATAGTAAATACCGACTCCAATGGGATTTCACTATCTAACCCACCATTTTACAATTATATAATAGAGTACCAACTTCAAAACTCGTTTAAAAGAACAGAATAAAAATGTCATTTTCTCGGCGGTAAGTACGGAGTCATAAAACATCCAACTAGGTTTTTTGAAATTTGAATTTTGAATTCCCAATGGGCTAGGTTTGAGTTATCAATAGACAGCAGGGAATTTCTTGAAAGATTATTAAAATGCAATTAAAAAGTCAGGTTACATTCTTAGGAGGGATACAGTCATGATAAAACATCAGAGATAAAAGGGTTGATTGAGTAATGTTATACTTTTTGTAACTCTCTTTGTCCTTAAGTTGATAATTTTAGTTTATGTAATCATTTTTTGTGTCTCAGGCTTTTGTTTTTGTTTTTGTAAAACCTGAAAGATGGCCTAATTTAAGGCCGATTGTGTTTTTTTGTTGGTTTTAGGTTAAAACTATAGAAAAACTGAAATAAAGTGGAATTTTTTTAAACTTTTACAAGGCTTTTTTCTAAGGGGCGGGGCGGTGTAAACAAAAGCCCTTTTTTTATGCTGAAAATTTTTTTATGCCGAAAAAAAATCAACAAAAAACAGAAGCCCCTATTAAAACTTGTGGTTTCTAAGGTTTTGACATAATTATTTAAAGTCGTGCTAATAACTATAAAAGTTTGCAAACTGGAGAATTTGTAAGTTATATATACCAAGAACAATAACTTAAGGAGAAATTTGCACCCTACCTTTAAAAATTTTTAGCAAATAGTTATGGCCAGTTCTCGGCGGCGGAAGCCGAACTTCGGTCACTATAAAAAAGAGTACCTGGCAGAGCAAAATAGTGCCTTTTTGATTTTTTGACTTGAAAATTGCCTCGAGCAAAATCGCCAGAAAAGCTTATTGAAAAAAGAAAAAAGGTAGCCGAAATTAGCTCAACTACCTACATAACTTTCTTGTGTGTGAATAGTGCGCAACTTACTGAGTACTGATAAGGTTAGCTGTACGGTAACAATATGGGGAAATTTTTGCAACATAAAAAACCCCGACTGCCAATTACACTGTATTCCGTACACTGTATTTTTTTCAAATAAGGTAATCATCCTTATCTAAGTTAAAAAAGATGCATGATTACGCTTTGCTTTAGGGAATTGAACTTTTCTTACTAATTTGAATTTTAAAAAAATCCTTAGAGCTAAAAGGTAACTGTCAAGTTTGATTGATCATTATTATTAAAAGGGGTCCGTTTACTTAAATGACACGTTGTTGATCTGACAGCGCCAATGTAAGTTCGAGCTGAACCATTGCAATTTGTAAAAATTTATTTCGTTATACTTTTTTCAGTTACACTTGAATTAAACCTGACTTCAATAAATTGCAGTAGTGATTAAAAAACCATTTAACAACAAAACAATTAAAATTTTTGCACAAACGGCTTAATGATGGGACCTACCTAATAGCAAAATTGGGTCGGCGGTCCCACCACGAAACAAAGTTCTTCTTTAAATTAAATGCATTTTGTTGTATTATTTTTGAAATTAGAACTACTAAAAATAAATAAAAATCATTGAGAAATTTGACGTGCTTTTTGTACGAAATTAAAGCTTTACAAAATGTTTTGGATGGAAAATAAATTTACATATGAAAAAACCTCATTAATGTTAAAATAGCTTTAAATAATGGTCAGAAGTTGAAAAAAGTATTTGAAATGGTTTTCAATTACTGTTAAAAAATTTTTGTTTTTGTTCGAAAAAAATTGGTAAAAATTATTTGATCTCATAGAAATAAATTCCTATTTTCGCGGCGGAACTGGACCCAAAATTTGTATCGCTAGATAGGCTCCATTAAAAATTACTGAAGTCGAAGGGCTTTTTTAATGGCTAAAGTTGATTAATTTTTGTATATTTTGTAAAAAAGCGAAATTTAAGAAATATTTGCTTTCATATCGTTTTTTAATATCTTAATCACACGATTTTTTAAAAAATTTTTGTCATATATTATATATTATTTTTTAAAACCTTTTACTAGGTCAGCGTCAGCCACATGTCTTAAGACGTCTGAAAAAACACGGTACCACGTATACGTCTACGGGAAATTTATATCAGTGTATTCGCTAGAATATCAACTGATATGAATTTTGTGTAAATCACTCGTTTTGTTACAAAATATAAGGTTTGGTCAAAATGTTTGACACAACAGGCGCAAAATTAAAAAAACTCAGCTCTATTTAAGTATCTAATATAAATCTAATATAAACATTTGATGGGTCTTTGGACCTGTCAGCAAAAAAACCGAATCGGAAATGCCTAAAAAATATTTGAATTTGAAGCTAAAATAATAAATGGGTGTTTGGGCTAAGGGCTAGTTTTAGGCTTAGAGATACATAATCTTTTTGAAGCCTTTTATAAATTAAATTATGCTGATTTTGGAGCGAAATTAACTTGGCGTAAGCTTGGTTTTACGCTTTAGCGATTTAAACTTTCATCTTCAAGCTGCACACTTCCTGTCCCCAAGTTGTCTATTTTTTGACCCTAAGTTTCAGCGCCGATTCCTTTCAGTTCCAGCTTCCAGTCACATTAAGTTAGCTTTATCAATTGCAAACTGGCGGCCGGGTAGGTGGATAAACTGTCCAAACGCAGTTCATACCATCGTCGTACAAAATGACAAACACCTAAGTAAACAATAAAAGATTTGAGGTCGTTGAAGCCTAAGCCTAAGCCTAAGTGTAAGTTTAAGCCAACGTCACTTAGAGCGATGAAACTTGAAGCCGGAAGAAATAGATTTTAGAGCCGAAAGTGTAAAATATCTTAAACTTAGCCCTAAACCTGAGCAAAACCGAAAACCACTTTTTTATAAATTTTTTGTTTTTAGTTTTGAGCCCCAACCTCCGAATTTTTAGGCGGATAAAGTTCACGCAATTCACAATCTCGTCGTACAGGATGATAAACACTTAAAAACGCGGTAACCCGAAACCTGCTTTTTTGTTTTTCGATTTTTATAATTTTTTGTGAAAGCTTCAACCCCTGCCTCCTATAGCCCAGAAATTTTTTTTCATCGAAAATATCTCCAGTGGCTCAGGAGATATTAAAAATAAAAAAAAAAAAAAAAAAAAAAAAAAAAAAAAAAAAAAAAAAAAAAAAAAAAAAAAAAAAAAAAAAAAAAAAAAAAAAAAAAAAAAAAAAAAAAAAAAAAAAAAAAAAAAAAAAAAAAAAATAAAAAAAAAAAAAAAAAAAAAAAAAAAAAAAAAAAAAAAAAAAAAAAAAAAAAAAAAAAAAAAAAAAAAAAAAAAAAAAAAAAAAAAAAAAAAAAAAAAAAAAAAAACATAAAAAAAAAAAAAATAAAAAAAAAAAAAAAAAAAAAAAAAAAAAAAAAAAAAAAAAAAAAAAAAAAAAAAAAAAAAAAAAAAAAAAAAAAAAAAAAAAAAAAAAAAAAAAAAAAAAAAAAAAAAAAAAAAAAAAAAAAAAAAAAAAAAAAAAAAAAAAAAAAAAAAAAAAAAAAAAAAAAAAAAAAAAAAAAAAAAAAAAATTTGTGAAAAAAATTTTGTGGGCTATTGGGGGCCCAGGTGTTCACAAAACATAATCAAAATCAAAAAGGCTAAAAATTCAACTGGGTACCGCACCTTTAAAATAAGTGGATAAAAAATAATTGGAAGGAAACTTGGGGCCGACAGTTTGCAATTGATAAAGCTAACTTAATGTGATCTTGAAGCTGGAACTGAAAGGAATCGGCGCTGAAAATTAGGGTCAAAAATAGACAACTTGGGAGCAGAAGCGTGCAGGTTGTATACTTAAAGTTTAAGTCGCTAAAGCGTAAAACCAAAGCTTACGCCCAAGTTAATTTCCGCTCCAAAATCAGCATAATTTAATTTATAAAAGGCTTCAAAAAAGATTATGTATCTCTAAGCCTAAAACTAGCCCTTAGCCCAAACACCCATTTATTATTTTAGGCTTCGAATTGCAAATATTTTTCCAGCGTTTCCAATTCGTTTTGCTGACAGCTCCAAAGACCCATAGAAAATGTTTATATTAGATTTATATTAGATACTTAAACTCAAGCTAAGTTTTAATTTTGCGCCTGTTGTGTCAAACATTTTGACCAAACCTTATATTTTGTAACAAAACGGGTGATTTACACAAAATTCATATCAGTCTAAATATCTAGCGAATACACTGATATAAATTTCGTGGTTATGCGTGGTACGTGTTTTTTTCAGACGTCCTAAGACATGTGGCTGACGCCTACCTTGGAAAAGGTTTTAGAAAAATAATATATAATATATGACAAAAATTTTTTAAAATCGTGTGATTAAGATATTAAAAAACGATATGAAAGCAAAATATTTTCTTAAATTTCGCTTTTTTACAAAATATACAAAAATTAATCAACTTTAGCCATTAAAAAAGCCCTTCCGACTTCAGTAATTTTTTGACTAATTTATTTAAAATAGCATTACAAAATTTTGGGTCCGCGGTCCCGCCGCGAAATTAGAATTCGTCAGGAAATCAATGATTTTTACCAAATTTTTCGGAAACCAGAGATTAAACAACAGTAATAAAACCATTTCGAATGCTTTTTTCAACTTCTGACCATTATTTAAAGCTATTTTAAGCATTAATAAGGTTTTTCATATGTAAATTTATTTCCGTTAACCAGAAAAAAAGCATTTTGTAAAGCTTTAATTTTGTACAAAAAAGCACGTCAAAATTTCTCAAATAGATGTTTTATTATTTGTAGTAGTTCTAATTTCAAAAATAATACAACAAAATGCATTTAATTTGAGAGGAACTTTGTTTCGTGGTGGGACCGCCGACCCAATTTTGTAATGCTAGGTAGGTCCATATTAAGCCGTTTGTTGCCAAAATTCAGTTGTTTTGTTGTTAAATGGTTTAATCACTACTGCAATTTATTGAAGTCAGGTTTAATTCAAGTGTAACTGAAAAAAGTATAACAAAATCATAAATTTTCAAATTAGATGGTTCAGCTCAAAGTTACATTGGCGCTGTCAGATCAACAACGTGTCATTTAAGTAAACTTAAAAAAAAACCTTGAAATGACCTTAATTATAATAATGATCAATCAAACTTGACAGTTACCTTTTAGCTCTAAGGATTTTTTTAATTACCAAATTAAGATTAAAAACTCAAAACAGTATCCCTAAAGCAAACGTGATCATGCATCTTTTTAACTTAATAAGGATGAGTTGCCTTATTTGAAAAAAATACAGTGTATTACGGATACAGTGTAATACGTAAGATATTTTATGTTGCAAAAATTTCCATATTGCTACCGTACAGCTAACCTTATCAATTTGCTCGGTCACTGCGCACTATTCGCGCACAAAAATTATGTAGGGTAGTTGACTTAATTTCGGCTACCTTTTTTTACTTTTTTAGATAAGCTTTTCTGGCGATTTTGCTCGAGGCAAGATTTCGTCAAAAAATCAAAGGACAGCTATTTTTGCTATCCCAGGTACTCTTTTTTTATAGTGACCGAAGTTCGGCTCGCGTCCTTAACTTCGGCCACCAAGAAAAAACTGGCCATAACTATTGCTAAAAATTTTAAAGGTAGGGTGCAAATTTCTCCTTAAGTATTGTTCTTGGTATATATAACTTAAATTCTCCAGTTTGCAAACTTTTATAGTTATTAGCACGACTTTAAATAATTATGTCAAAACCTTAAAAACCACAAGTTTTAATAACTTGTGTTTTTTGTTGAATTTTTTCGGCGTGAAAAAATATTTCAGCATAAAAGGGCTTTTGTTACAGCCACCCACCTTTAGAAAAAAGCCTTGTAAAAATTTAATTCCACTTTATTCAGTTTTTCTATAGTTTTAACCTAAAACCAACAAAAAACACAATCGGCCTTAATTTAGGCCATCTTTCAGGTTTTACAAAAACAAAAACAAAAGCCTAAAACACAAAAAAATGATTACATAAACTAAAATTATCAACTTTAAGGACAAACAAGACTTTACAAAAGTTAAAAAGGGGTATAACTTTACTCAATCAACCCTTTTCTATCTCTGATGTTTTATATCTGACTGTATCCCTCCGCTAAGAATGTAACCTGACTTTTTTAACTGCATTTTAATAATCTTTGAGAAATTCCTGCTGTCTATTGATAACTCAAACCTAGCCCATTGGGAATTGGATCACTTCAACCCGAAAAACCTAGTTGGATGTTTTCTATGTAATCCTTATGACTGCATCCCTCCGCCAAGAAAAATAACTTGACATTTTTACTCTGTTTTAATTTACTTAAACAACTTTTTGAAGCATTGGTACTCTATATAATTGTAAATGGTGGGTTAGATAGTGAAATCCCATTGAAATTGGTATTTACTATATTCACTATATGACTGCATCCCTCCTCCAAGAAAATAACCTGACTTTTTAAATGTGTTTCAATATTATTCTTGAAAAATTTCTTCCGGTCTATTCATAATTTTATTCAACCTGGTCAAATATCCGGGTGAGGTAACACCACCCATACATATGATCCTGAAAATCTTATCAAACAGGTTTTTTATGTGATTTTCAAGGCGGCCGAAATTAACAGTTTTTTAAATGGCGCAGTTGGTTACACGCTTTCCAAAGTGCTTTCAAAAAAATTTAAAAACATGGAAATTAACAATTTTGAGCCTTAAATAGAAGTTATTTTAAGATTACATATTGCTTCGTTTTATATTTGATGCAGTTTAAACACAATTCAAAAATCAAAAAAATCACAAAAATGCACTCAATTTGTATAAAAATATTAATAATACAGAATCAAACAAAAAAAACTTTGCAAAAACACTTTATTTAACATTCATCCGGTTACTTTTGTGCTAGTTCTTTTTGTTTTAAAAATAAGCCAATTTTCTAACATCTTAAATTGGTGGCCGAAATTAAGGCCTGTCCAAAATTAAGTCAGCTACCCTATCACCTAAATTAGACCTAGATCATGCCTAGAATTTACCGCCTTAAGGTTTACGTACGACATATGTCATACAAAAATACCACCATTGTGAGACGAAGGCTTCACCTCTTTCCTACAAATGTTTCACGGTTGTAACGCAGGAAAAGTCCATCACGGGAACGGGTTAAGACAAATTTAGCTGACTCCTATATAATTTTTTTTCTAAAGTTTAACAAGATGCAACATGTTAAATACCGGCACTTGCCTCCTACCTACTTACGATGCAGTTTTGACTGTCTCTTTCCCACCTCCTTCTTGTCATTACGACCATTTTTGCTGTCTCACTTGTCTTTATCCTGCTTGCACTAAGCCTCCACTATATCTCCACCTGCCTGAAAACTGTTTTTATGCAAACTAAGCAGAGCATATCTGTCTCAAAGTCATCAAAATTAAAAACTAATGCTATGCTAAACTAAAGCTATGCTAAGTTAATAGATCTGCAAGTTTTTTTTTAGGGTTCAAGTTACCATAATATTGACACGGTTTCACTTCTAATTTACCAAAAAAAAACACATTTTTTTACTGCAGACAAAACTGTAAAAATTTATAAAATCATCAAATTTCTTACCAAAGCAAACAGCCTACCTGGCATTTCCTGTCGATAAGTTTCAATAAAACCTCCCTTTCTAATTCTGGCGTATAGTCGGTGGGCGGTCCGGTTGTGTAAATCAGGATTGTGCAGCCGACGTAGACTTGGTCCAGCGTTTCCGAAAGAGCTTTCCAAATCGGACGTAAAGGGCATGTATCCGGCCCGTTACTGGGCACCGGATTCCACAAGCTAACTATGGCTTTATAAATAACTGGCGAAGTGTAATCTAACGAGTTTGAAACGCTGACACCTAAACAATTATAAGTTTCCAAACATAGATTGTATAATCGAGGATTTCAAACTATAGTTAAAAAGAAATTTTTAAATATAAATAAAATTGGTGAATAATAAAAATAAAAACTTTTTATGGCTTTGCTTATATTTTCAGAACACAAAAGCATTAATTAAAGGCACTGTTTGGAAAAACAATCAATGAATAAGGCATGAAGGCAACTGACGGTAATAAAAGTAGAAAAAACGATACTACTGTCAAAATAGAAACATATCAAATTGCCCTGAAAAATCTCATGCCTTTTTATATTATTGGAAAAATTTTGAACAGATTAAAAGAAATATTTTTTAAAATTTTGCATAAAATTCTGTTTGCAGTTTAAAACTACTGATAAAATCACCTCGTAAACCAAAAAGTTACCGTTTTTTTTTTAAAATCTTACTATCAGTGGGTTCAAATGTAGAATGAATATAGTTAAAAAATCTTCCAGGCCACACCATTTCTACTCGATCAACAAGGCTAAATATTTGCAGTTTAATTTCTTCTCTTACAGGATAAAGTCCTGCTGTATCGTCTAAAATTACTGCTAGCGTTGTACTAGCTATAACTAATGGTCGTGGTCTTGGGGTTGTGGTTGGAGTGGTTGTTGTAGTAGTAGTTGGAGTTGTAGTTGTAGTAGTAGTCGTAGGAGTAGTTGTAGTTGTGGTGGTGGTTGGTGTTGTAGTTGTGGTCGTGGTCGTGGTCGTGGTAGTTGGTGTCGTAGTAGTTGTTGTGGTGGTTGGGGTTGTAGTTGTGGTTGTGGTGGTTGGAGTGGTGGTCGTTGTTGTAGTAGTTGTGGGCGTAGTTGTAGTTGTTGTTGGCGTGGTAGTTGTAGTGGTTGTTGTTGGAGTTGTAGTTGTAGTAGGAATTACATCTGGAACTGGCTTTGGAGTAGTTGTAGGTGTAGTTGTAGTTGTGGGCGTGGTTGTAGTTGTGGTAGGTGTGGTTGTTGTGGTGGTTGGTGTTGTTGTTGTGGTAGTTGGGGTTGTAGTTGTGGTTGTTGTAGTTGTGGGTGTGGTTGTAGTTGTGGTAGGCGTGGTTGTAGTTGTGGTTGGCGTGGTTGTCGTGGTAGTTGGAGTTGTAGTTGTGGTTGTTGTAGTTGTGGTTGTAGTTGTGGTTGTTGGCAAAACGCAGTCAATTTGATTAAAGTCCCAAATATATCCCGCAATGCATTGACATTCATACATTCTTTTTGGATTGTTTGACTTTGTACATTATACAGCATTTAAATGGCAGGGATCCAGAACACATTCTCCGAAAGTTTTTAATGTTTGTAAATATATTTAACAAAAAAAAATATGTATAAATAATATATTTGATATAAATGAAAACAACAAACGTACTTTCATCTTCATCATTTGAGCAGTCTGCTTCATTGTCTTCAACCCACTAAATAAAAAAATAATTACACAGAAATCATTAAACATGATTTGTAAAGCGTTTGATGCTAGTTTTGTATTCATACACGATAATTACATACATGATAATTACATATACGACAAGTTATGAACAAATAATATTAAAAAAATTAAAACAAATTAAGTTTTAATAAATACTTTGACTATGATTAATTAGGTTCTAAACACACAAAACTTTAAGTTAAGTAACTTGTTACTTACTATAGCTAATTTGAACTCTTTTTTTATTTGCACAATTTTATATTTCACAAACAAATTTTAAAACTATGCCTTTGTAAAACTTTAAAAGTTACTTTTTTGAAATTAAATAACAATTTTATTATTTACCTCCCTCAAAATGCAGTTTCCATCGGAACAATGGAAGATGTCATA
This sequence comes from Microlaimidae sp. YZB2_3, assembly GCA_030248175.1. NCBI lineage: Eukaryota > Metazoa > Nematoda > Chromadorea > Desmodorida > Microlaimidae > Microlaimidae sp. YZB2_3. The sequence goes on along the minus strand of JASAMX010020205.1, from coordinate 40,023 downwards.
ATTGTAAGGTGGATCATCCATCAAGCATAATTTACTCGCTAAAAAAATAAAATATGTTGTTTTTTTATTTTGTTGGGTATGCTTGACCTATTGAGTTTTTTTCTACAGACTAAAATTAAACAATCAACATAAAATATGTCACAGTATGATACCTTACATAAAAACTATCATAATTCCTTCAAATTTTTTTAATATGCAATTTTTTGTTTTGATTTTACTAAAAGACCTTTTTATTAGCATTTATTTGTTTTGTTTTTGTCAGGTTTAATCGTTTTGCTTATAAGTTGTCGTATATGTAATTATCATGTATGTAATTATCGTGTATGAATACAAAACTAGCATCAAACGCTTTACAAATCATGTTTAATGATTTCTGTGTAATTATTTTTTTATTTAGTGGGTTGAAGACAATGAAGCAGACTGCTCAAATGATGAAGATGAAAGTACGTTTGTTGTTTTCATTTATATCAAATATATTATTTATACATATTTTTTTTTGTTAAATATATTTACAAACATTAAAAATTTTTGTAGAATGCGTTCTGGAACCGTGCGGAAAAAATGCAGAATGTACAAAGTCAAACAATCCAAAAAGAATGTATGAATGTCAATGCATTGCGGGATATATTTGGGACTTTAATTAATTGAATCTGCGTATTTGCCAAATAACCACGACTAAAACCACAACTACAACAACCAAATGTACAACTCCAACTACCACGACAACCACGCCAACCAGAGACTACGACGTTTCCAGCAACTAAAACAGCTACATACTAAAACAACCACCAGCTGCCCAACCCCAACTACCACAACAGCAAGACCAACCACCACAGAATGACACACTAACCACCAACTAAAGCACACAACTAACAACTACACCGTACGACTACTCCAAAGCCAGTTCCAGAATGTAATTTGATTACAACTGACAACTCCAAACAAACAACCACTACAACTACCACGCCAACAACAACTACAACTACGCCCACATAAATGAACTACAAAGAAACGACCACCACTCCAACCACCACAATGGACTACAACCCCAACCGACCACAACAACTACTACGACACCAACTGCACCATGACCAGCACCACGACCACAACTACAACACCAACCACCACCACAACTACAACTACTCCTACGACTACTACTACAACTACAACTCCAACTACTACTACAACAACCACTCCAACCACAACCCCAGAGCTACGACCATTAATTATAGCTAGTACAACGCTAGCAGTAATTTTAGACGATACAGCACGCTTAGTCCTGTAAGAGAAGAAATTAAACTGCAAATATTTAGCCTTGTTGATCGAGTAGAAATGGTGTGGCCTGGAAGATTTTTTAACTATATTCATTCTACATTTGAACGTACTGATAGTAAGATTTAAAAAAAAAACGGTAACTTTTTGGTTTAGGATGTTTTATCGTTGGTAAACTGCAAACAGAATTTTATGCGAAAATTTTGAAAAGATTTCTTTTAATCTGTTCAAAATTTTTCCAATAATATAAAAAGGCATGAGATTTTTCAGGGCAATTTGATATGTTTCTATTTTGACAGTAGTATCGCTTTTTCTACTTTTACTCCGTCAGTTGCCTTCAGTGCCTTATTCATTGATTGTTTTTCCAGACGGTGCCTTTAATTAATGCTTTTGTGTTCTAAAAATATAAGCAAAGCCATAAAAAAGTTTTTATTTTTATTATTCACCAATTTTATTTATATTTAAAAATTTCTTTTTAACTATAGTTTGAAATTCTCGATTATACAATCTATGTTTGGAAACTTATAATTGTTCAGGTGTACAATGTTTCAAACTCGTTAGATTACACTTCGCCAGTTATTTATAAAGCCATAGTTAGACTTGTGGAGTCCAGTCCGATAAAGGGCCGAGTATACATGCCCTTTACGTCCGATTTGGAAAGCTCTTTAGGAAACCACTGAAGTACCAAGTCTACGGTCGGCTCCACAATCCTGATTTACAAAACCGGACCGCCCACCGACTATACGCCAGAATTAGAAAGGGAGGTTTTATTGAAACTTATCGACAGGAAATGCCAGGTAGGCTGTTTGCTTTGGTAAGAAATTTGATGATTTTATAAATTTTTACAGTTTTGTCTGCAGTAAAAAAATGTGTTTTTTTTTGGTAAATTAGAAGTGAAACCGTGTCAATATTATGGTAACTTGAACCCTAAAAAAAAACTTGCAGATCTATTAACTTAGCATAGCTTTAGTTTAGCATAGCATTAGTTTTTAATTTTGATGATTTTGAGAAACAGATACTCTTGCTTAGTTTGATGAAAACAATTTTTAGGCAGGGGTGGAGATATAGTGGAGGCTTAGTGCAAGCAGGATAAAGACAAGTGAGACAGCAAAAATGGTCGTAATGACAAGAAGGAGGTGGGGAAAGAGACAGTCAAAACTGCATCGTAAGTAGGTAGGAGGCAAGTCCGGTATTTAACATGTTGCATCTTGTTAAACTTTAGAAAAAAAAGTATATAGGAGTCAGCTAAATTTGTCTTAACCCGTTCCCGTGATGGCCTTTTACTGCGTTACAACCGTGAAACATTTGTAGAAAGAGGTTAAAGCCTTTCCGTCTCACAATGGTTGGTATTTGTTTTATATAAACTGTCGTACGAAAACCTTAAGGCGGTAATTAGCGTAATTGTTCAGTTCTAAATTTACGGTGATAGGGTAGCTGTACTTAATTTTGGACAGGCCTTAATTTCGGCCACCAATTTAAAGTGTTAGAAAATTGGCTTATTTTTAAAACAAAAAGAACTAGCACAAAAGTAACCGGATGAATGTTAAATAAAGTGTTTTTACAAAGTTTTTTTTGTTTCATTCTGTATTATTAATATTTTTATACAAATTGAGTGCATTTTTGTGATTTTTTTGATTTTTGAATTGTGCTTTAAACTGCATCAACATAAAAACGAAGCACTATGTAATCTTAAAATAACTTCTATTTAAGGCTCAAAATCTGTAAATTTCCATGTTTTTAAATTTTTGAAAGCACTTTGAAAAGCGTGTAACCAACTGCGCCATTTAAAAAACTGTTAACTTTCGGCCGCCTTGAAATTCACATAAAAAACCTGTTTGATAAAGATTTTCAGGATCATGTATGGGTGGTGTTACCTCACCCGGATATTTGACAGGTTGAATAAAATTATCAAAATAGACCGGAAGAAATTTTTCAAGAATAATATTGAAACACATTTAAAAAGTCAGGTTATTTTCTTGGAGGAGGGATCCAGTCATATAGTGAATATAGTAAATCCCAATTTCAATGGGATTTCACTATCTAACCCACCATTTACAATTATATCAGAGTACCAATGCTTCAAAAAGTTGTTTAAGTAAATTAAAACAGAGTAAAAATGTCAAGTTATTTTTCTTGGCGGAGGGATGCAGTCATAAGGATTACATAGAAAACATCCAACTAGGTTTTTCGGGTTGAAGTGATCCAATTCCCAATGGGCTAGGTTTGAGTTATCAATAGACAGCAGGAATTTCTCAAAGATTATTAAAATGCATTTTAAAAAAGTCGGGTTATTTTCTTGGCGGAGGGATACAGTCAGATATAAAACATCAGAGATAGGTAAGGGATTGTTGAGTGTAGTTATACCCCTTCTTAACTTTTGTAACGTTTTGTTTTTTCTTAAAGTTGATAATTGTGTTTTATGTAATAGTTTTTTGTTTGTTTTAGGCTTTTGTTTTTATTTTTTAAAACCTGAAAAATGGCCTAAAACTAAGGCTGATTGTGTTTTTTGTTGGTTTTAGGTTAAAACTATAGAAAAACTGAATAAAAGTGGAATTAAAATTTTTACAAGGCTTTTTTCTAAAGGTGGTGGTGGCTGTAACAAAAGCCCATTTATGTTGAAATATTTTTTCACGCCAAAAAAATTCAACAAAAAACAGAGGTTATTAAAACTTGTGTTTTTTAACGTTTTGACATAATTATTTAAAGTCTTGCTAATAAATATAAAAAAGTTTGCAAACTGGAGAATTTAAGTTATATATACCAAGAACAATACTTAAGGAGAAATTTGCACCCTACCTTTAAAATTTTTAGCAATAGTTATGGCCAGTTTTTTCTTGGTGGCCGAAGTTAAGGACGCGAGCCGAACTTCGGTCACTATAAAAAAAGAGTACCTGGGATAGCTAAAATAGCTGTCCTTTGATTTTTTGACGAAATCTTGCCTCTAGCAAAACCGCCAGAAAAAAAACTTATCCAAAAAAGTAAAAAAAGGTAGCCGAAATTACCAGTCAACTACCCTACATAATTTTTGTGCGCGAATAGTGCGCAGTGACCGAGCAAATTGATAAGGTTAGCTGTACGGTAGCAATATGGAAATTTTTGCAACATAAAATATCTCTACGTATTACACTGTATCCGTAATACACTGTATTTTTTTTATAAGGCAACTCATCCTTATTAAGTTAAAAAGATGCATGATCACGTTTGCTATAGGTATACTGTTTTGAGTTTTTAATCTTAATTTGGTAATTAAAAAAATCCTTAGAGCTAAAAGGTAACTGTCAAGTTTGATTGATCATTATTATAATTAAGGTCATTTCAAGGTTTTTTTTTAAGTTTACTTAAATGACACGTTGTTGATCTGACAGCGCCAATGTAACTTTGAGCTGAACCATCTAATTTGAAAATTTATGATTTTGTTATACTTTTTTCAGTTACACTTGAATTAAACCTGACTTCAATAAATTGCAGTAGTGATTAAACCATTTAACAACAAAACAATTAAAATTTTGCACAAACGGCTTAATATGGACCTACCTAGCAATACAAAATTGGGTCGGCGGTCCCACCACGAAACAAAGTTCTTCTCAAATTAAATGCATTTTGTTGTATTATTTTTGAAATTAGAACTACTAAAAATAATAAAAATCTATTTGAGAAATTTTGACGTGCTTTTTGTACTAAATTAAAGCTTTACAAAATGTTTTTTTCTAGTTAACCAAAATAAATTTACATATGAAAAAACCTCATTAATGCTTAAAATAGCTTTAAATAATGGTCAGAAGTTGAAAAAAGTATTCGAAATGGTTTTATTACTGTTGTTTAATCTCTGGTTTCCAAAAAAATTTGGTAAAAATCATTGATTTCATAACAAATTCTGATTTCGCGGCGGGACCGCGGACCCAAAATTTTGTATTGCTAGATAGGTCCATTAAAAAATTACTGAAGTCGGAAGGGCTTTTTTAATGGCTAAAGTTGATTAATTTTTGTATATTTTGTAAAAAAGCGAAATTTAAGAAAATATTTTGCTTTCATATCGTTTTTTAATATCTTAATCACACGATTTTAAAAAATTTTTGTCATATATTATATATTATTTTTCTAAAACCTTTTACGAGGTCAGCGTCAGCCACATGTCTTAGGACGTCTGAAAAAAACACGTACCACGCATAACCACGAAATTTATATCAGTGTATTCGCTAGATATTTAGACTGATATGAATTTTGTGTAAATCACCCGTTTTGTTACAAAATATAAGGTTTGGTCAAAATGTTTGACACAACAGGCGCAAAATTAAAACTTAGCTTGAGTTTAAGTATCTAATATAAATCTAATATAAACATTTTCTATGGGTCTTTGGAGCTGTCAGCAAAACGAATTGGAAACGCTGGAAAAATATTTGCAATTCGAAGCCTAAAATAATAAATGGGTGTTTGGGCTAAGGGCTAGTTTTAGGCTTAGAGATACATAATCTTTTTGAAGCCTTTTATAAATTAAATTATGCTGATTTTGGAGCGGAAATTAACTTGGGCGTAAGCTTGGTTTTACGCTTTAGCGATTTAAACTTTCATCTTCAAGCTGCACACTTCTGTCCCCAAGTTGTCTATTTTTGACCCTAAGTTTCAGCGCCGATTCCTTTCAGTTCCAGCTTCCAGTCACATTAAGTTAGCTTTATCAATTGCAAACTGTCGGCCCCAAGTTTCCTTCCAATTATTTTTTATCGCTTATTTAAAGGTGCGGTACCCAGTTGAATTTTTAGCCTTTGATTTTGATTATGTTTTGTGAAAACCTTACCCCTGCCCCCAATAGCCCACAAAATTTTTTTCATCAAAATATCTTAAGTGGTTCAGGAGATATGACCCTCCAAAAATGGAGTTTTTTCGACAATTCTGTACTTGAAAGATTGTTCAATGGGTATTATTAAAATTTAAATTACAAAACATACACTTAAAGAAAGCGACTACTTTTTATTGCGCGCAAAGTACGAAAAACCCGCGATTTTTTTTGGTAAAAATATACAGTGTAGGCAAAAATGTCGGGCAAGTTTAATCAAATCACTGCCGTCGTTTGGTGTTTTTAGCAAAAAAATCGCGGTTTTTTTTGTACGGGAAACACAATATTTCGACAAATACTGCTCTAATCTTAACAATCAAGGTAATAAAATTAAAGTAGAAAGTAGCCGCTTTCTTTGAGTGTATATTTTGTAATTTAAATTTTAATACCTTTAATCTTTCAAGTATAGATATATCGAAAAATGCCATTTTTGGGGGTCATATCTCCTGAGCCACTGGAGATATTTTGATGAAAAAATTTTTGTGGGCTATTGGGGGCAGGGGTAAGGTTTTCACAAAAAATTATAAAAATCGAAAACAAAAAGTTTGACTCGGTACCGCATTTTTAAGTGTTTATCATCCTGTACGACGAGAATATGAATTGCGTGAACTTTATCCGCCTAAAATTCGGAGGTTGGGGCTGGGAACTTGGAACCAAAAGTTTAAAAAAGTGGTTTTGGGTTTTGCTCAGGTTTAGGGCTAAGTTTAAGATATTTTACACTTTCGGCTCTAAAATCTCTACTTCCGGCTTCAAGTTTCAGCTCTAAGTGACGTTGGCTTAAACTTACACTTAGGCTTAGGCTTAGGCTTCAACGACCTCAAATCTTTTATTGTTTACTTAGGTGTTTGTCATTTTGTACGACGATGGTATGAACTGCGTGGACAGTTTATCCACCTACCCGGCCGCCAGTTTTGTCAACATCGCGGACTTGAGCGGTGGTCTGGTCCTTCGCGTGGGTTTCAACATCATGGAAGCCGCCTGGTTCCTTCGCTTCCTCGCGGTCCAGAGCGGCGCCCCGCGCTACCTTTTCGACTCGGGCAGAGTCTCCGGTAACGATGTAATCAGAAGAATTGATATAGACGCCGAAACGAAGAATATCACAGTCGCAGTGGCCGGCTGCAATCCTTCCATTCAGATTCGAGACGACCGAGGTAAAACTTCCTTTGAAAACCTTTTCCTAATTCTTTCTTTATCCTTCTTATAAACCTTTTCTTTGCACTGCAAACAAAATAATAAATAGAACTGCAGCTATACCTACCGTACACTATCAGTTCAAGTTATTTAAAAAAGTTTGACAACAGGAATTTGAATTTAAAATACTCTTACTAAGCTAACAAACTCTTAAATCAAGATAACTAAAGCCATTAAAGTATATATAAAATACAATACTGTTACTTTGGTCCAACTTACAAAAACTATCTTCTGCAGGATATCCTTAGGCTTCTAAGTATACGTATTAATCGGAGTTATAAATTTTCCAGATTTATATTGCTGCAACATATTTGTTTAACCCTTGGTTATTATCATTCTTCAAAACAATTTTGTGGTTTATATCATCCATTTCAATGAGTGGCGACGACAATACTACAAAAATACGTTTTTTTATGTTTTCTGCTGACATTTTCGTCGTCACCACTATAGAGGTGGGCGCTTTACACAACAAAACTGTTTAGAAGAATAATAAAAATAAGTCTAAATTGAAATTAACCTTTTGGTAAATAATCCGTATTTAATTATTGTTAAAATTTCATCTTGAAAAAAATCTTATAGGAATATCGTTTTGCTTTAGTTTATTTTTTAAGCTAATAAATTTTATAAGTAAGCTTTTTAAAGTTTTGTTTTCAAAATGTCAAATAAATCCTAATACGATGTCTTTTTTATTTAAGGCGTATGGCTGGATATCGATAACGATCCTAACATAGAAGTATTCGTGAAAGGGGCTTATGTAACGGCGCTGGTTATAAAGAACCTGAACCCAAACAACGACCGGAATTCCGGTTCCGGTCCCGGACACTACCTCTTCCGGTTCACCGGTTCCGTGGGGACGGACTGCGGTTTGGTGTATCGGGTGGCCGGAGCCGGGGGTCCGGACTGGGATTATTGGTTTCAGAGGAACGGGACCGCTCCCAGTTGGGTCTTGCCGGTTCTCGGTGAGTTTTCCATTCAAAACCGACGGAAATTTTTACTTTCTAAAAGTTGATAATCTTTTTTTCCGGTTTTTCTTAAGTAAATAATTTAAAAAAAAACACATTTCAAAATTTAACAATTTTGTTTAGTTTAAACTTTAGTGTATTTTTTAATATTTTATAAATTTAAACGATATTCTACTTTACAATGTTTTTTTTGTTTAATTTCTCAAATTTGTCATTTGACAAAATGTATATTCATTATGTAAATTTGCGCGTAAGTGTAAAATTATACTGCTGTGTGTTATAGCGTGTAATAAAAAAATTAATTTTAATTCAATTCTAACTTTGATCGACTTGATTCTAATTACTTAGAAAAATTCCATGTTTAAATTTATCGTTAGTGAAAGTGATTAATGATACTATATTAAAGTTATTTTAAGGAGTATCAAGCCATCCATCATCTAGAAACGTCGCAGTCCACCCCGATCCAACGTCACAGCAGCTGAATATTGTGGAGTACATGATGTTAAATGGTGCAACATACACAGTATCCAGGTTCATGAATGGACTTAGCAAACTTCCCATCTTTTCGCCGGAATATTTGTTTTATGTAAAAGTAAGTAAGTTTCTTTAAGTTTACAAAAATAACTTTTCAATAAAAATAAAACAATGAAATAGTATCCAAAAAATTCTAAAGCCATATGAGCTCAGAGTTAGTTTATCGTTGTTTGAAATTTTAGTAATAAATTTATTTGCCTCCAAAGCATATTTAGCTTTTTTTTCTCTGATAGCAAAATTGTTTTGTTTTGCCTTTTACCTGCTGCCTATAGTTTCCTCATATATCTATATTCAAACTACTGGAGCAAGGTTTGTACGTTCTTTATACCAGGTTAATTTATGAATTAGGATAACTCTATAAATAACTTTAAATTGTAGTTTTTTAGTTATGAAAACTAAAACCAAAGTGATACCTTATGTTTGTGGATTAGGGAAAAGTTTTTCACAAAAATTTTAGACATATTTATTTTCAACATAGTACAAGCAAAAGTATATATTGCTAAATATTATTTTAAGAATAAACTACTGTATAATATTTTTAGTATAATAATATTGTATTATTATATTAGTATTATTATAGTATTATTTATTTAGCATAACGTTATTAAATTCTATTTCTATTCGTTCACTAAAAGTACTCTGAATCGCATAATATTTATAATGTTAAACGATAATTATTTTTCGGTTAAATCGTAACAAATTAATTTTGCAAAACCGTTTTTTATGTTTGTTTTAGCCTTTTTTCAATTCGTGATTTACAAACAAAAAAAGAATTTATAAAATTGATTTCATTTGTTTTTAAAAACAATAGAACAATAATATAAGTTAAAAAAATATTTAGATTTCTGGCATGGACACGATCGGTGGAGATTTCCAGCGTTACACCTGGACGATGAAATTTTCTCGAGTTTTAGGTATAAAGATTTTAGTAAAATAAATAAAAGTAATATTAGCGTTTAAAATTATCCAAATATTAGTCACAAATTTAAAACAATAATTTAAAAAAAAATAAATTCATCCTTCCTGAAGAATAAAGATAAAAATAACTTTTCTCCGGTTTCTCCGGACAGTTTTCACTTCACAGCGTTTAATAGAAAACCAGTTGCAATACAGAACAAAAATTAATTTTTTTACTTGCTTAAAATTTATTTTTTTATTTATTGTAATTATAGAGCATTATAATATATAAAAATATCCCAACGACAAAAGGTCGAATGAGTGGCAAAAGACAAATGATTTTTTTTGTTTTCAATCTATTTGATTTATTGAAAAAAAATTATAAATAATCTGAAACAATTATTTATTTTACATAAAAAATGTGACCATAAACAAATGTTGACAGTTTTTAAACGTTGTATTTGCCCTGGACGGCAATTATCGCCGCTGCCCCTCCCACAACCATTATTATGGTGGAAAACGTATAGCCGCCAATCACAAATATTATATGACATTTCAGAGCCTTTAAAATTCTGACGTGCAAATTATATTGACAATGAAAATATAGTGTTTTAGAAAACAAAAACTTAATGCCAGACAGCTCTGTGTGTGCAAGACATCAATTCGACTGTGGCAACAAAACATGCATCAGTATCAGCCATTACAGGACTGGAGTACTCCAGTGCGCTTCTGGATTGGACGAAGCGTGTATGGCTAATAATGTTAAATGTGAACAAATCTGCATACCAGCTTCTCAAAACTGTGCTCCAAAAGGTATAATCTTACGCTTTAAAGATTTAAAAAAATACTAAACCTCTAGTTTTGAAGTCACCATTTTGGTTTACTTATGGATGTCACTTCTCTATTGTAATGCACATCCAGTGTTGCAATTCGCTGTATATGTGCTCTGCTTGTTCTAACTTTCTTGTGAATATTATAGTCCATACAAAAATGATGCGGACTGGCGACAAAACTCGAACTTTAAAATGTTATATATCAATAACGGAGGTTAGAATAAGTGCGGGACATATATGGGAGAATAGCTTAGACTCTTGGCTATCTTTTTAAAAGGTTAGCAAAAAATGCTTTTCGATGACGTCATCATTACAGCCGATGCGGTGAAAAAAACCTGGTCCCAAAAAACAAAACTTTTTTATTAGTAAACGAGATAAGAAACACTTATTTTTCTTTTCTGAGTTTTTTCAGAAAGTTTGAGCGAAATCGGCTCGCTTAATTTTTTTTTATAATGCGCTGGCAGTAGCAAACCTTTAAATTAAAAACTTTTCCAAAAAAAGCCTTAAAAGTTTATTTATTCGAATTACAATGTTTATTTTGTTGGAAAAACATATTTTTCAAAGTTAAAATCCTACTACAAAATTGCCAAAAATTGCAGCTAAAAAATGCTTATTTTTAAGTGTTTTCTTACTTGCAAACATATTTTCCCGTTTGTCAACACAAAAACAAATTTCTAATAACTATGTCTCTCAACTTTTGCCAATATTCCAATGTAATTTTTTAAAGTAATGCTATTTTTCGTGTAAAACCGTTTTATTCCGCGATCTGTTCTGAATTGCGTCATTTTAATTGCGAAAGAGCCAATAAAAATCATCAATTATGACGCAATAACAAAAATTTGCATAACGTAAGGAAGTATTTTGGAATTTTAACGAAAATTTATGTTCCGTTTTCATAAGGGTTATTTGGACCATTTTTTAATATTTTAAATCAAAATAAATTTAAAGAATTTAAAACTAATTTTTTAAAGTTTATTATTCTTATAAAACTTTTTAATTGAAAGGTTTGCTGCTGCCAGCAGACGGGCTTGGAATCCTTCCAAATTTCAAATTCATCATTTTTGACAGCTTATTGTAAGCTTAATATTAGATTTTTTTTACACAAATAATATCAAAATTCGTCATATGTGATAAATTTTTCATTTTTGATGGTTTTGAAAAAAAATTTTGAAAAAAATTTTCGGCATTCGTGTTTGGCCCCCCTAGCCCCCGGGGTGTCAACCCCCCCAAAAAAATTTTTAGGTCAAAGGTAAAGAATAAAAATTGGAAAACATTTAATAAATAACAATATAATCAATATCGTACACACTTCGAGCAGGAAGCAAAACAAAATAAATAATTTGGACAGTGTATTGGCGTGGCTTCATGGCGTGACAGCGCACCTTCAACGCATTATAAAAAAATTTGAGCGAGCCGATTGAGCTCAAACTTTCAGAAAAAACTCAGAAAAAAGTTTTAACAGCATACCAAGCAGCGTTTCTTATCTCGTACTAATAAAAAAGTTTTGTTTTTTTGGGACCAGGTTTTTTTCACCGCATCGGCTGTAGTGATGACGTCATCTAAAAACATGTTTTCCTAATCTTTTCAAAAGATAGCCAAGAGTCTAAGCTATGCTCCCATATATGTCACACAGATATTCTAAACTCCGTTATGGATATATAACATTTTAAATTTCGAGTTTTGTCGCCAGTCTGCATCATTTTTGTATGGATTATAGTTCGTACTAGATTGCGTCACTAATAAGAAGACTGAAGTGTTGGATTGTTAGATGCGTGATTGGCTTTAACAGTAGTGGATTGCCTGATTTAAAATCTGTGAGCTTCAATTTCTGCGAAAAGAAAAACAAATAGACCAAAGTTTCGTGATTTTTCATAAATCTAAAATCTTATAAAAACAAGTTTTAATGTAATTTTAGTTTGGACTGTTGCATGTAACTCAACGTGTTGGTAAATGAGTTATTTAGGCTGAAAATTATATTTTGAAGTCCTGTATTACTTAATTTTGATTAAAAAAGCGAAAATAATGTACAGTGACATTTTTGCTCTTCTAAAAACTAATTAGCTTTATCGAAGTTTAGCCTTCTGGATGTCACAAAGTTTTATGATATTTTTTATTGATTTTAGCTTTGGTGAAACTTTGTGAATGCTTAGAAGATAACGGGTCGTCAGATTGCAGTAATGGCGGCTGTCTTAATAAAAAGTTTGAATGCAAAAATGGCGGGTGCGTCCCAAACAAATGGGTTTATGATAGAGAAAACGACTGTGGGCCTAATAATGCTGATGATGGTAAAGTTTGTTTGCATATTTTTTTATTAGATCACTTCAAATTATAAATTTTTTTTATAATCAACTGTAGAGGATTTTGTAAAAATATTTTTTCGATATCTCTCTTTGTTTCCTTAGATCCCTCGCAGTTGGACGAATGTGCTAGAGGCTTGGACAGGTGTTCTCCAGGGGCCACATGCACAAACATCCCGGACAGCTCTTACTACTGCACTTGCACTTCCCCGTGGTGGGGAGACGGATTTAATTGCTTCAGTTCTAATCAAAAAATTAACCCTGTGACTGCGTCAACCACATCTACAACATCTGCTTCTGTTGTCTTACCTTCATCCGCTGCTTCCAGCAGCCTATGCGACGACCGTAATAAGTTTTTAGATTTAATTTGAAATATTGCTGCTTCCAAAATTAGATTTCATTTTAAAAATCATTTAAAAAAGCGTTAAAAAATTAAACTTGTTTAAATTATTCAGGGGTTTCAAGGTCAATATACTGTTCGAGATGTTTAACCTCTATTGACTGTCTGGTAAATGACACAAATGGGGATCCAGTGTGTGTACCTTTTGACAAACGAAGAGATGGCAAAGTTGACTGCCCTACTGGAGTGGATGAAGGTTAGTTACAATTTTTCTCGTTAGAAATTTATTAATATTTATAAATGAAATTATAAGGCTTAGCAAATGAATAAACTGTAATTTTAAATTAGTTTGCGTTTTTCTTCAAGAACAAAACTGACGTTTTAAATTTAAGTAAAAGTTTCTAAAAACAGAATTTATTTATGTTTAGATTTTTAGTCTTAACGCGAATATGTTGCCATGTGAACCAAAATAGTCAGTTAATAGTTCAGTTATATTTTTAAATAAATTTATTTTTTTTTTTATTTCAGAATGCTTACCTGGTCAGGTGTCCTGTGATCAAGGAAAATGTGTTAAAGCAAGTGAAGCTGACCAGCTTTGTCAGGATCGAAAACGTTAGTTTCTGCTTAAAATAAATTATTATTAATGTGTTTTTTTGAAATTTTTTCTGTTTAAATGTGATACTATATGTTTTATCTAATTAGTTTAGACCAAACTGTTAAAATTAAAGCATATTTCGGATTTTTACCAATGTGTTGGCTTCAACGTAAAACGATTATATGTCTCCGAGCCTTTAAATTTATGTCCCACAAATGTGTTTTTGCCATAAGAGCACTCATTATAATATAAAAATTCATAAGCATTTGCAACAGAAAATTTTCAATGCACGTGTGTCTTGAAAACAACGCATGTGTCTTTATGCAACGCAGGATAACGCATACACATTTTTTTTGACATTTCACTTACGCAAAGAATTTTACCTATATTTATGCACTGAAAAAGTGGATAAATACAATTTCAGATGCCACTTAGCATGCAACGAAGCTGGGGAAAATTAATAAATAAAATACATTTATATAACGAAACACTCAGAGGTGTAAATTCTCACTGCTTTATGAATCATTCTGTTGTTAATTCCGGAGTATACAATGGATCGTCTAAACAAAGAAATATGTTCCGCTTCAATTACTAAATCTGAATTCCATTTTTTTTTTAATTTTATTTTTCATTTTATTTTTTCAATTGACACTTTGTATAATATACCAATAAAGAATTGTTTAACCGACCAATTTTTTTGCAAGACTAGAAAAAATGAAGACAATTAAAAATTCTAACTATGAAAGTTATTTATTGTTTTTAATAAAAATGTTATTATTACAATTATAATAAAAACGTTTTAGTGCAAAACAGTTGCGCAAATGCCGGTGCTGGTATATATCAGTGTGCTAATGGAACGGGTTGTGTGTATTTCCAATGGGCAATGGACGGTACTCCGGAATGTGCTGACGGTTCAGATGAAGGTTTGCATTGTCGTGTTGAAAAATTATGATTTTTAGCCAGTTTTAACCACAAAACAAGCAAACTTGCACTCTATTATAATTCTTGTATAGCATAGTTTTTATTTTCAGTATACTCAAAAAAGCTTTATGGTGGGTAACTTTTTGTCACGTTGGTAAGGATACAAACTTAGTTTTAAGATTGAATAAAGGGTACAAAAACACTACAAAGAACGTATTACTTAGTTTTAGTTTTAGTAAAATTTTTTAGTTAATGTTTTAGTAAATTTTTCCAATTAGATTCACACCTTGGTCAAATATAAAATCTTTTGATGAAGCTAAATGTTTAGTACAACAAAAATGCGCCAGATGTTCAAAATATTGCTTTTAGGGTCCCGTGCAGATTTCGTTTTGGATATAACCTCCTAGGAATATTTGTTTGTACAGATACGCCCATGCATTTTAAAGTCCTATTTGCTTAAAAAAAGCTTAGTAAGTGACTCTGTGACTCATACTTGATTGCTATTAAGTTTATCTGTGGTAATTTTTCTTAAAATCGCCACAAATAGGGCTCTTGTCCAGATGCAAAAACAAAAACTAAATTTTAAAATTAAACTTAGAAAGCATTAATCTACTGAGCGCTTTAACAAGACGACTTTTTTTCTCATTTTTCGGCAAATTAATCAAAGTTTATTCGTCCATTAAAAATAGAACTTCATCCTATCGCTTCCAAAAGAAAAAAACTTCTATTACATCCGTAAATGAGTTAACATAGTTTTCAAAATAAGTACGCCTATATGGATTTCGACTTATATATACATTTAGATCCTGTAATATGGAACGAGTGTAATCTGGGCAGGGCCAACTGCAGTTCTAATGCGAATTGTTTCGACGACACCAACAACCCACCTGCACCGAAAGGCGTGCACATCTGCACTTGTAAGGCTGGTTATACTGGAGACGGAAGATCGTGCACTCCGGTGGCGCTTGGGAGATAAACTTTGCGAACGAAATTTGTCAGAAAAACTAAAACTGCGTGAAACTCAGCAGATTTAATACTTTTTATAGCTTTAGCAAATTATTATTGATTAGACTGGAACCAAACCCATTGACTCAGCCATTAAGCGGTGTTCATTTAAAATTCAAAAAAAAATATTTTTCGTCAAAAAAATAGGCATTCAAAGCGTCTATGACATGTTTTTTTGAACAAAACAATTTGAAAATTAAAAAGCGATGCGAGATTTAATCCAGACTACTACTAATAAAACAATAGTACAGATAGAATGATAATTGTTATATCAACAAGGTGTCTAAAATCAGCAAATGGCAATCGATTTAATAGTAGTTGGTTTTGTTTTGTTTTCTGCTGAGATATTTAGTGTTAACAATTATTAATGAATTAATTATTAATGAATAGTTTTATTTATTTAAAATGTGTTAAGATGGGATCTTGTTGGGTAATTTGCATTGGCTTTGCTGTGTTTTGGCTGTTCTAATCTACTTATCTTAATAAAACCGACCAAATCAAGTAAAAAAAGTTCAAAAACTCACAAAAATAATTTTTTTAAAAGTTTTCTTTCATTTATAAAATACCACTTAACAGAATTTCTAAAAGCAATTTTTTTTATCAACTATAAAATCCTATTTAATGGGATTTCAAATCAAAAAAAAATTTTTTTTAAGCATCTCAGCTGACATTAATTTTTGTAGTCTTGTAGTCAAAAATTTTTTATGACCCAGTCCAAATTTGAATTTTTAATGTATATTTGTATAAACATGGGCATATAATGCGCCAAAAAGTCTATTATGTTAAAATAAGTCCCTTATTTAGAAGTTATAGTTTCGCACCACATTGATAGCCATTGATAGATCACCTGATATGGCGCTAAGAAAATAAAAATATAGTTTAGCCATGTATTTACGACGCATAACAAACCAAGGCTCGGTTCACTAAACGCGGGTTAACAACTATGTCGGCACGCTGTTTAAAACATATAATAATGCCTAAATTTGTGTTTTTTCTCGAGTATTTATATTAAATTCTTTGTTTAAATCGGATAAACTACTACTTTAATAAATCTATGCATAGTTGTGGTAAAAGTTAGAAAAAATATATTTATTTAGCAAAAAGTAAGATACACAAGGCCGATGTTATTTGTCAATAACTACGCAACCAAGTAATCCATTTAACAATATTAACAAACAATTTTTTAGACGCATCCTTAAAGGTGCGGTACGGATACGGAGTCAAACTTTTTGTCTTCGATTTTGATAATTTTTTGCAAAACTTTGCACCTGACCCCAATATTCCAGAAAAATTTTTTCAACAAAATATCTCCAGTGGTTTCAGGAGTTATGACCCCCCCGATTCGGCGTTTTTTGACAATTCTGTACGTAAAGATTGCTCACTGGGCATAATTATTTAAGTTACAAATTATGCATTAAAAAAAAGCGGCTACTTTCTACTTTAATTTGATATCTCGATTGTTAAAATTGGTGCAATATTTGTCGAGATATTGCGTTTTTCGTAAAAAAACCCTCGATTTTTTTGCTAAAAATACGAAGTGACGGCAAAAATATTGGGCAAATTTCATTAAATCACTGCTGTAGTTTCGTTTTTTAGTGAAAAAATCGCGGGTTTTTGTACAGAAAACGCAATATCTCAATAAATACTGCACTAATCTTAACAATCAAGGAATCAAATTAAAGTTAAAAGTAGCCGTTTTCTTTGAGTGCATAATTTGTCGCTTAAATCGTTATACCCATTGAGCAATCTTTCACGTACAGAATTGTTGAAAAACGCCATTTTTGGGGGATTATAACTTCTGAACAAATGGAGACATTTTGTTTAAAAAAATTTTGTGGCTATTGGGGACAGGGGTAAGGTTTTCACTGAAAATTACCAAATTGAAAGACAAAAAGTTCGACTTCGCACCGCACCTTTAACTAAGCTCCGCTCGCAAAAATCAATATATTAGCATGTTAAAGTATGTCTTGAGTCTCAAAAAGAAAATTAAGTGCGTTTTTTAACCGTTTTTAAAAAGCGCCCCTGAAAGTGTAAAAAAAACCGAAAGGATTTTTTAAAAAAACTAAGAAATACTAAAAATACATGTTAAAATTAATTTTTTTTCCCAAAAGTAGTCATAACTTGTGCAATATCGAGGTTATTTAAAAAATGTCATCATTTTCTTTGTATTTAAAAGAACAACACAGTGG
This sequence comes from Microlaimidae sp. YZB2_3, assembly GCA_030248175.1. Taxonomy (NCBI): domain Eukaryota; kingdom Metazoa; phylum Nematoda; class Chromadorea; order Desmodorida; family Microlaimidae; species Microlaimidae sp. YZB2_3. The sequence goes on along the minus strand of JASAMX010020205.1, from coordinate 22,156 downwards.
TGTTATGCAAATTTGATATTTTATTGGATGTTATTGGTTTTTTCTAATTGGGATTGCAGAATACTAATAAGAATGATAAAAATATAATATTCTGATAACATCATTGTGTTGTTCGTTTAAATACAAATAAAATGATAATTTGGTTTCTAAAATAGCCTCAATATTGCACAACTTATGACTATATTTGCGAAAAAAACATTAATTGCAACAAGTATTTTCAGTATTTGTTGGCTTTCACAAAAAAATCTTAAGATTTTTTTAGATTTTCAGGAGCGCGTTCCAAAAACGCGCACATTACTTTAGAAAACCCACCAAGACTTTATTTTCAAGACTCAGGATTTACTTCAACATAGCAATTTATTGATTTTTGTATTTTTGCAGGTGGAGCTTAGTTAAGGGGGATGTGTCAATATGGTCACAATGTAGCTTTTCTTAACCATGATCAATTCATGAACCTTAATTATGCAAGACGTACGCTTTTCCACTGCGCCACAACCTCGACAAGCCAAAAAAACCCTAAACTCTAATTAAAAGTTTACCTTTAACCCCTTTATTAAATTTTTACACCAAAAATGCATAAAATAATTAGAATATCAATTCATTTCATTTAAACGAAGTATGGAATAGGTTTTTTTTTCACAAAAAGTAGAAAAGATAAAACACTATCAAAAGTTTAAAACAACGTGCCAATATAACATCTAGTCAACATGCGTTTAGTAGACCGTCCCTAGTGGCTGATAGAACCATGGTTAGGTATTGCTGATAGTCTATTCCTTAAAGAGTCTAAACAACAAAAAGTTTATTTAAAATAGATATTTAAACATTGTTTTTTTTTGCTTTTTGTCGATATACTTTGTTGCTTTTATTGCGTTCTGTATATACTAAAATTTTGTGGAAACTTTTTTGTGTGTTCCTACAACAAATAAGACTTTCTCGCGACAAAAAATGAATTAAAAAATAAATTTTAAATTTTCAAAAATTTTTATCACTAAACATTCTTAAGCAAAACAAAAATTATCTTTTAAAAATTTTAAATAAAACCAATTTTAAGCACTAAATTGGGGACAATGTTTTATTTCTATGCATAAAAACATATTAATTTATTAAGACTTACTGTATATGCTTATACATCTGTAATTATATTCGATTTATAAATAGCTTACTTTCTGCCGGTTAGATTATAAAATGTTTAAAAAAATCTTAGTTTTATTGTAATTAGTAACGACTTATTTTTCTGCTGGTTAGAATATGATATTTCTAAAAAAATTTGTTTAACTATTTTGAGCTTTTTATATAAACAACTTTCTGATTTTCATGTGAAAAGCAACTGCATGATTTTAAAACATTTTGTTTTTGTTTAATTTATAAAACTTTTGTGATAAAAATTAAACCAACATAATAAATATCCTTTTGGTATAAAAACTTTTGTTTGATAAAACTTTTTATTTTAATAAATAAATAAACAAACAAGCAAAGAATAATAAGATTTTAAAATTTGTCACGTGACTGCTCCTCCTGCTCTCGACTAAAATTCAAAAATATTTGTTCAAGAGAAGTTTGGGCGATGGAATAATCCACAATGTGCAATTTTTCTTTCTGATTTTCAATCACAGTAAATACTTTGGACCATGGTAATTCTATACTTGGAACATGGAAGTGAATTTGCCGCTGGTGAATGTCCTAAACAATTTTAATATAAAAATTTTGTTATCTCTTCATATTTGGGTCGTCAGCAGCAGGTGTATTAGCAAATCCATCAGTTTTATGCAAAATCAATGAAAAAATAGTTTTTTCTACAGAAAATGACATTTACACTTACGTGCATAAAACTGTTTGCCTAGTCTAAAATAGTAAATGGAAATAGCAGTTCGTTTTTGCTAGGAGTGACCAACATAATTTTTACAAATAAGCAGAAAGATTTTTAATTAAAAAAAAACTGCGCTGTTTCACTGCTCGTGGCTGCGCCAAGAAAACCGGTTTTAAACGCAGGGAACAGGTCAGGAAGCAAATTAAACTTTTACAGAATTTTGTCCATTTCCTATTACATTATAACTTTTTTATTTATTTATTTATCAAGACAAATCTTTTATTATAATCAAATTGTGCAAATTGATTGTATGATTAGAGCTTGATATAGGAGAAATGTCTTAAGTGATTGGTAACTAAAAGATACAACTACCGCAGCAAAATATGGTAATAAATCATAAAATAAAAAAATTACAGACTTTTGTTTAGTGTTTCTTTTTTTGCAGAAAGGTGACCAAAAATTTTATTTTTAGTGAACTTTTGTGTTTTTAGTTTGATGAAAATTAGAGACTCCTAAACAGTTGGCTTATTAAAAAACCAAAATTTTTGCGATACCCGTCCATTTATTGGTATACTACATACATATATCTCCTAGTTCATCTTGCCATTTCCTTTTTCCTTAAAATTTTAAAGCCTTGGTTTTAATTCAGTGGGCTACAACGGTACCACAAAGTCATATACCTTTGTCTCTTAAACTTGCTGACAAGTTATGAATCGTAACATTAAAAATTGATATTCAATGAATAACGTTGCACTATTGTAGTGTACAAATGCATTTAACTTACTTTAACCGTAGTCCCTGGAAAAAGTTGTTTCATAGTGTCGACTGCTTTCGCCACACGTCTGGCCCTATTTATTTTGAGTAAAACTGTGTAACCTGTCCCAAACTTTGCTTTCAGATGCTGGGGACTGCCCAGGCATTTGAACCTACCTCTCACCATGATAGCAAGTCTTGTGCATAAGGCTTCGCATTCTTCCATTCTATAAAGAAATCAAAATCGTGTACATGTATTTTAACAATTCATAAATTTTCGTTTCATAAAGTGAAAGTAAAACATGTATTTTTTTATTTTAAAAAAAGTAGCCGGTTTTGTATGTTTTTTTTGGTCCTGTGAGCCTTTAGCTGACGAATGCCGAAATTACGCTTAAAAAATCAACGAAAAAATAACATAGGAGTCATTTAAAAAGTTATTTCGCTGATTTAACGCGTTCTGTAATTGTGGTCCTGTGAGCCTTTAGCTGACGAATGCCGAAATTACGCTTAAAAAATCAACGAAAAAATAACATAGGAGTCATTTAAAAAGTTATTTCGCTGATTTAACGCGTTCTGTAATTGTTTTTTGCAAAGCTCCGCGATGGAATATTTTTACCAGGCACGGCACACAAAGCTGTGTCTTAGCGTGCAGAGTTTTTAAATATTTCAAACGTTAATTGTTCTTAATTAAGTTAAATGCATGGCGCGATGGCAAGAACTGCGTACTGAAAGTTCAGAGATCGACTCTCAAACGAGACACGCAACATTCCTATAATATTTATCATTTGATGGTATTGTTATGTATAGTAATTGTTTGCAAAGTTAGCGCTGAAATTATCAGTCTTGTATATATTGTTTTTAGTGAAATAAATAAATAAATTATAGTGGGTGAATCATAGATTTAGAGGCAATCTGTAACCGGTCTATTATAAGCTGTTACTCGTAATAGCAAAAATATATAATATACCGAAAAATGTTTAACTCCTATATAAAAAAGTACAGAAAAGGTGGCCTTTATAATGAGCCTCTCCATTTAAATGACACTCTCCACTATAATGGCATAGTAGTCATTTTAATTCGGCGAGTTAAAATGGAGAGGAAGCCATTATAATAGCCATTTATTCATTTAATTTCACTTTATATATACAAGTGTAATACTGTCCGGGCCGCACTAGTTTTACCGTGTTGGACAGTATTAAACCGACACGGGAAAACTCGTGCGACCCGGACAATATTACAATTGTAAGTATATATGAAGTGAAATTAAATCAATAAATGGCTATTATAATAGCTTCCTATCCATTTTAACTCGCCGAATTAAAACGGCTACTATGCCATTATAGTGGAGAGTGTCATTTAAATGGAGAGGCACATTATAAAGGCCACCTTTTCTGTACTTTTTTATATAGGAGTTGCACATTTTTCGGTATATTATATATTTTTGGTAATAGTATGTTCACATAGTTAAAATGATCTATGGTTGAATTATATTTGGCTGACCTCGTAAGTTTGTGTGGCAGACATGATCGGACCAATTAAAATTGTGTGGTTTTAAGGTTTTTTTCTTTTTAAACCAATAAGAACACATATTTTTTTAATTTCCGCTTTTTTACAAAATATACAAAAATTAGTCAACTTTATCTTTTTAAAAATTGCATTTTTTGTTACAAACTGAGTAAATTGATAAATAATTTTTAAACTATGGTAATAATGGTATTTAGTCTTTAATATTAAGTCGTTTTTGCTGAAAATTTTAAATGGTTTTATTTTTAAATAGTCGATTTATTTTAGTCAGCTAGGTTTTATTTGCTTCTTTTCTCACAAAAAAAATTTTAGTTTTATTTGTTCGAATGATTTAAATTGATGTTTGAACACTTTTATGGATATTTGCTTTATATACCAGCTGATAAAACGCACCAGTTCAGCTTCATGTTAAATCGCTGCGATATGATCCAGCTGCCTGCCGCTTGCCGCTCTTTTACACCGAGCAGCGCTCGACAGGATATACACTCCACGTCTGTTCAGCGATAACAATCTCAAAGGGTTATATTGTTTTTTTTGTATCATTAAATGATTACAAAATAAATAACAAGCAACTATAATTAGTGCACTTCGCGTGATCACGATACTTTCTATAAACAAAGTATATTTGATGAAAATAATTGTATGTTGGTATATTGACACAATTGTCGAGTGGGAGAAACACACGTCTTGCATACTGAAGGTCCCTGAATCGATTTTCAACTAAGACAAGCTACATTTTTGTGATAATATTGATTGTTCGTTAATATTGATCTATGTAGTATTTCGTTGTGCAGTTAGTTTCGAGTAACGTCGGCCTTGCGTATCCTGCTTTATGCGAAAAAAATTTAAACTGTATTATAATTAAAATCGTACCCGTGGGAAGTAAGAATTAGTGGGGTTCCAGACCGCCGAATTGCAGATAAAAGTCGCCAAACGGACTGTCGGGCCCCGGGGTCGATCCCGTTTGTGGGTTCGTCCAACAGAATTACGGGGGGACCGCCGACTAACGCCAAGGCTATGGACAACTTCCGCTTGTTTCCGCCGCTAAATCAAGAAATAAACGGGAGTTTTTTAATAGTTTTACCGGTTTATTCTTTTCATTTGCTGAGTAATGCATGAAAAAGAATTAAGAAGCGTCTTACAATCGAACAAAAAGTCACGTAAGAGATATTGAGGTGTGAAAAGTGCGTTCGCAACTGTCGAATCACCCTAATTGTTTTCTTGAAAACTACTAAACATACTATTACTGAACTAAACATCCTACGGAACGACCAATCACTTGTGCGCCAACTATTGTCATGCAAATGAAACCACATCGTATGCACATTATTGCTTACGTGACTCGGTCGATTGCAGTGGAAGAGGTTGTTTTTAAGTACAAAATAACATCAAAACGAACATTTGCATATCGCGAGTAAGTTTGCATAATAATCAAAAAAGTTTGCAAAATCATAATATTATATTTTATATCCAGGAAAAAAATTTGGACAGCTTTAATTTTGTTTCTGCTATGCGCATAGTTATGAAATAAACTTGGTATGGCTAGAAAAATTATATCACAAGACAATCTATTCAGCCATATTCAGTTATAATTTAAAAGATTTTAATGTTTTCTCAATAAATATAACGTTTTGCAGGTTCTTTTATAAAAAAAGTGGCGTGAATTGTACTGCTTATGGTTATTATCTATATATTTTATTACCAGATTTAATATTAATACCAGATTAATATTTTTAGGGTAACATATTTTTTCAGGTCTGAATTTCAAGATGTGTAAGTTTTGATTTGCATTAATTAATATAATTAATGGGATAGTTCTAAAAAATACACAGGCGGACAAATAACCAAAATGCGACAGACAGAACTCTGGAGCTCCGAGATCCGGAGCACCAGAGCACAACTCCGCTTTTAAAAACTTCCGAGCAACTCCCGGATCTCTGTCTTATTTTAATGTTAATTTTGTAAATAATCAATTAGTAGATTTATAAATTATTTTGTCAAAATTTTTTGCAAACTAATTTTTAAAGGTCTCTACAAATGCAAAAGGAATAAATTAAAACCGGTTTCAAGCTTAACGGTGCGGTGCGGAGTCTAACTTTTTGTCCTCGATTTTGATAATTTTTCGCGAAAACCTTACCCCTGCCCCCAATAGCCCACAAAAATTTTTTTAACAAAATATCTCCAGTGGTTCAGGAGTTATGACCACCCAAAAATGGCGTTTTTCGCCAATTCTGTACGTGAAAGATTGCTCAATGGGTATAACAATTTACGTTACAAATTATGCACTCAAAGAAAGCGGCTATTTTCTAATTTAACTTGATACCTTGATCGTTAAGATTGGCGCAGTATTTGTCGAGATATTGCGTTTTTCGTACAAAAAACCCTCGATTTAACAAGAAGTGAAGGAAAGAAAGATTGCCTAAACTTCACAAAATCACTGCCGTCGTTTGGTGTTTTTAACGAAAAAATCGCGGGTTTTTTGTACGGAAAAAGCAATATGTCAACAAATACTGCACCAATCCTAACGATCAAGGTATCAAGTTAAAGTAGAAAGTAACCGCTTTCTTTTAGTGAATAATTTGTAACGTAAGTCGTTATACCCATTGAGCAATTTTTCACGTACAGAATTGTCGAAAAATGCCATTTTTGGGGGGTCATAACTCCTGAACCACCGGAGATATTTTGTTGGAAAAATTTTTGTGGGCAATTGGGGGCAGGAGTAAGGTTTTTACAAAAATTATCAAATTTGAACACAAAAAGTTTGACTCCGCACCGCACCTTTAATAAACTTGAAATCGCTCATTTGAGAGGCGGAGCTCCGGAGCTCCATTCACTTCAAATGACCAGAGCATAATATTGGAGGGTAGAAACATTACTAGCAAACACATAGAATCACATCTAACACAATCCCACAAAAAAAGTGCAAACCAGCACACACAGAATTTCGCGCGCAGAACATGCAACTTTCCACCCGTCTATGGGAAACACTTAAAAATATTAAAATAATATATATAATATAATAATATAATAATATAATAATATAATAATATAATAATAATAATAATATAATAATATAATAATATAAAATATAATATAATAATATAATAATATAATAATATAATAATATAATAATATAATAAATATAATAATATAATAATATAATAATATAATAATATAATAATATAATAATATAATAATATAATAATATAATAATATAATAATATAGAAAGAAATATATTATAATATAATAATATATAATAATATAATAATATATAATAATATAATAATATATAATAATATAATAATATATAATAATATAATAATATATAATAATATATAATAATATAAATATATATACATATAATAATATAATAATATAAGCATGTAATAATATAATAATATGATAATATAATAATACTAGCCCTTGAAAAATGCTCTAAGAATAGAGCAGGAAAAAGGGCGATTTTTCCCTTGGGGTGTATGTTTAGACAGAAAAGATGTAGACTAGTCTGAGATGGACATTATGTGAACTATAGAATTTGGACATTCCAAGTTTGGCCAGCTGCTCACTAAATAAAAATTTCTACGATATGATAATGATTTGTTTATACATTGATCTAATCCCACAGCACTGTTGCATTTTTTTTTAGTTTGATGAAATGTCAATTGAAAAAATCATACTCACAGCAATCTTTGACAAGCGCGAAATCGCCACTTTTTCAAATTTATAGTTGTTTCTTAACATACAAATATAACCTTCTAATTGAAAAAGTGGCGATTTCGCGCTTGTCAAAGATTGCTGTGAGTATGATTTTTTCAATTGACATTTCATCAAACTAAAAAAAAATGCAACAGTGCTGTGTGATTAGATCAATGTATAAACAAATCATTATCATATCGTAGAAATTTTTATTTAGTGAGCAGCTGGCCAAACCAAATGCAAATTTCCTATAGTCCACATAATGTCCATCTCAGACTAGTCTACATCTTTTCTGTCTAAACATACGCCCGGGGAAAAATCGCCCCTTTTTCCTGCTCTATTCTTAGAGCATTTTTCAAGGCTAGTCTACCACTTTTTTTGAATTAAATTAAAAAATAGCCTAATAACTATAGTTTTAGCTGCGCAATGACATATGTTTATAATCATTCCGTTGCCGAGATAAAATAAAAAAAATAATAAGAAGAAGATGAATTTAAATTACAAAATTAACCCACGTTGTTTAATTATAGTTAGTGCGGTGCAGATGCGCTCCAGACAAAGTGTACCTACGTTCTCTAAATATAGTTGGCGCGATGCCGTGCGCCAATGATTGCAATTATAATTTTTAAAGTAAAAATAATAATAATAATAATAAGATGATGAACATGAATAACAAAATTTACTCACGTTGTCTAAGTATAGTTGGCGCGGTGCCGTGGGTTAAATTGCAGTTGGCACCCCGCACCACCGATGATTAGCGGCGCGTGGCGCTCCCGCGCCACCGACGCTTATTATTATTTTTTAATAAATAAAACTTTGAATTAATTTTGTCATCAGTAATGCAAGAATTAAAAAAAAGTACTCTGTTGTTTTTGCCGTTTTCCGCGCGGTTGAAGCAGATGGCGCTGGGAACTGGCGCCGTTTCTGCCACCAATTAAAACCGGTCTGCTATTTTTGTGCGGTTTTTATGAGGGGATGTTGGTTGTCTGCTCTGTACAATCCTTATTGTTGCCAAAAGGCTGTTATTGTGCGGTTGGGAGTTTTTATTTGTCTAATTTTCAATTTTTTATTTTGATCAATAAATCGATAACAAGGACCTAAATGAAAAAAGTGCTTCCTAAGAAAGTTGCGTAATTCCTTCTTCTTTCTAATGAGCCCATGTTTATTTTTGATCAATCAGTAACGAATGAGGAATATCGTTTTTAAGAATGGAGCGTTGGAATAATAAGAAGAAGAAGAAGAAGAAGAAGAAGAAGAAGAAGAAGAAGGTTCTGAATTTCAAAATTTACCCACGTTCTCTAATTATGGTTGGCGCGGCGCCACGGGGCTAAATCGCCCCGTGGCGCTCCCGCGCCACCCATGATAATAATATAATAATATATAATAATATATAGAAAAATAATATACATGCTTAAAACAACAAGAAAGAAGGTCCCAAAAAATACATTCTGCATAAAATCTTCGAAAAAGAATATCTTTAGAAGCACTTTTAAATTCATAACAAAATAAAGTTTTTTTCCTAAGCCTAAGTAAAACCTTAAAATTAAGCTAAGGAAACATAAAAAACCTGACAAAACCTATGTTTTAAAAAATGCAGAATAATTTGCTGCTTAAAGAAATATTTTTTCCAAAGATATTTCTTATAAATACCGAAAACCATACCTGCATTGTCCGGCGTATTTATCTTTATGTTCATTTAGAGCCAATGCGGTTATCAACTGGTCCACCAACGGTGGTATATTTACATCCGCTATTCCGCGCAACCGCGCGTACATCTGGATGGATTCGGACACTGTCATTTGATCGATAAGAGCGTCGAATTGTGGACAGTACCCCAGATTTTGCTGTGCCTAAAACCGAATATATTCAAATTAGTAACTATAAAATTTATAAATTATTCAATTGATTAATTAGCTAATCAGTACACGAGAATCTTAGTTGGATTAATTAGCTAATCAATGCACGAGAATCTTAGTTGATTGGTATTCGGTATAAAATTATTTTATGAAATTTAAAACGGTAATAGCTTCGGAATATGTCTTGATATAAAGACATTAATATTTTTTTATATGTATACTTTAAAACGGTTTTATAGATAATTTATTTTTCTAATAAAATTCATGCCAGCCTATATTTTTTCTATTTTTTCAGGTTTCTAATTTTTATTAAAGCAGAATATCATGTCGAAATGTGGTTTAATAGACAAGTATCCCAAATATAGTGATTTTTTTAATAGTGGACGAATTTCGAAAGAATTTTACATAAACAATTCTAGGTATCAAAAAAATAAGTATTAAATTTGATTCAGTTACAAACAATAATAGATGAATCTGGCAATTTTTTTCAAAAAAAAAGAAGTCAGCTAAGGTACAGGATTTTTAATTAACGGTTTGCTTTAAATTATTTAAACCAATATTTTGAAATGAAAATCTTATCTTAGTCCTTTCAAACTTATATATAATTTTGCAAAAAGTTTTGTATTTTACTAATTTTAAATAGAAGAAATAAGGAGTAGCAGTGTTTTAAAAATCCATCACGAAAAAATCCAAATACTGCAGCCGATTTTTTTTTCAAAAAACCTTAATCATTTTATGGAGTTCGAAGTGGAACCAAATTTAAAATTTATGCTTTTCGTTTATCATGCGGCTTTCTACTTGAAAATTATTAATAAAATTCGTATTTTTTTAGATGAATAAAAATGTATATCATATGACAGCACACAATATTATTTTATGTATATTTTGTAAAAACAATTTAATAGCTTGGCCTAATAAACAATTCACAATATTTTAATTTTTAAATGTAATCTATAATATTTTACGATTGTAAAATTTAAAAAAAAATTAAAAAGTTTATTTATCAAAACATGTGATATAAAAATACAACACGAATGACAAATTAGGCGAACAAAGGTGAGCCAAAGCGCACGCTTAGTTACTCTCTAAATAAAATAAAAGATTAGTACTTGGTTCACATAAAATTACTGAAGTCCATATTATTTAAACGCTTCTTAAAAGTGTGATTTTGAGGTTACGACATTTTTTTCCATCGAGTTCCAGCTTTTTATTACTCTTTGTGAAAATGAAAATTTTCAACAATTTAATTAATCTCTCTCCGCCCATTTGGAGAATTTTAACCAAATAGCGAGTAAAAAAAACTAAATATTGCTACACCTCCGGACCAATACAGGTTTCTGTACTTTTTTACTAACTAATTGGCATCTTTTGATAAAATTATTTTGTGTTTTTTAACTAAATATTTGGTTGAGTTTTCAAAACTAGTTTGTACTTTTTACCGACTATTTGGCAAATTTCTACCACATACTTGGTATTTCTATTATGCAAATTAGACGAATTATTAATGCAAAATGTTTTATTTAAAATCCATCTTATCATAACGCAAAGTAAAGAAATACATCAAGAGCAAAAAATACCAAGCATAACTTAAGTGACGTATAAAACATTAAAAAAACATATATTTTAGTTCACAAAACTCTTAAAAGTTTCTGAAGCAAAATAACAAAGCATTAATCTTAAGTTTTGTGCATTATAAAAACGTTAAATACAAACTTTTAACTGAAACGCCTTATCATCCATTTACAGTAAAAATATAACTGATAAATTATTAGTTTTGTATTTGATTAAAACTTCTCAATTATACAAAAATGATTCGTTTATACAATTATATTTATACATAAATTAAGCTTATAATTTTATGAAAATGTCCACAAATTTTAAGTTAACAACTCAAAAAAAATCTGTTTAACTTAGTAAATTTTCGTAAAATCTTAATTTTGACAGTACGAACAGTAAATTTCTTCACGCACAAATTAAGTTGTATGGTATTTATTTATATTAGGGTATATATAATTGCACGGCTATACAGCTAAATACAACTATACATAAAGTGAATTAAAAAAATCAAGGCAATTTCAAATTAAGTTAGTTTTCCTAAATCTAAAATTTATCTAAAAAATCTGATTTTAAAATATTATAAAAAATTCTTACGTCCATCCAATTGCTTTTTTTACATTTTTCCGAAATCATTTTTTCCGAAACACAACGCGGACATCGTTTTTATGGGTACGGGGTCTTTAGAGCCAAAAGCAGGGAACTTGGAGTCATGGAAAAGTTTTGGGAAATTGGAGCCTTTAAGAAAAAATTGGTTTGGGGTTAGATCTAGGCTTCGCTTAGGCTTAGGTAAACGTTTTAGCGATTTTTATTTTCGGCTCCAAGTTCCCAACTTACGGCTTCAAGTTCCCAACTTACGGCTCCAAGTTCCCTATTTTTGGCTCCAAATTCCAGCTCCAAGTTCCCAAGGCTCCGTCGAGCCTAAATCGTCTTTATGTATGAAGAAAACGCTGCAAAAACTCTAACCCCCCAATTTAAGCATAATAATAAAAATTTTCAAATCAGGGGGTTAAAATCCGTGCATACATAATATTGTGTAGCCACTATAGTTTTAAGTTTCATAACATTTTTAATTTTAACAAAAATTACTACGAATCTACAGAGATTTCACTTCTAATCAAATTAACACGGGGAATTATTTCGTTTATTTCACAAAGTACACATATTTAAGCCATTTTAACGAGTTTTAAAACAATGACTCGAACATGGCGCGAAAAATCAATTTACTTTTTTATAATTTCTACAAACTAATAAAATAATGCGTTTACTGTTAGAAACTGCTCACTAGTTAGTACAATTTGCTTAATTTTCCAGAAAAATTGGTAGTTTTTAATGTACGAAATTTCAAGCCTTCTCATTTTACCAACTGGGGTTTAGGGAGTAGTTTTCAGAATAACGAAGTTTTAAATTATGTCCTCGTAATTTATAATTAGTTATTTCGAGACTAAAAAATTTTTCAAATTGTAAATCTACTAGATCATTTACAATTTTAAATACCATACAAAGATCAGTTTTCAAGCAGCGTTGTTCCAAAAATTCCATTTTAAAAATTTCAAGACGGTGTTTGTAGTTTTTGTAGAGAATGCGGCATTTTTGACATAAAATCCTAGTGAAAAATTTCTACACTTTTTCCAAACATAGTTTGTGTATGTTAATTTTACTTTAAAACATGTACATTCGAAAAAAATTTTACTGGAAAGATTTAATTTTTCAATACAATGGGTTTCTCTCTGGGGCAAAAATCACTTTACTGGAATATTGTGAACATGGCTTTAAACGTTTGTTATTTTAGATTTAGCTGATTATGCGCTCAAAGAAGCAACGAGTTACATTTTAAACTACAAAAAACAAGTTTTTTGTAAACATACGTATAAAAAATCAATTTAAAATTGTTAAAAAAAAACTTTTTGTACATATAAAACGTTAACCTAAATCCAAAACTCTTTACCTTTTTATTTACCCCCTTAGATTAAGTTGGTTTCCAGCGAGTTCCATAAGTGAGATTTATGTTTTGCAATTTTATATACCCTATGGATAAATTTGAAATGCTTTGATCTAAAGGAGTTTTAAGCCTAGTTCGCGCACTGGAATGACACGTGACAACAAATTCACATCGACAATCGACCAAAATCACATAAAAAATAATATCCATACGATGTGGTTTAATTTGCATGGTAATAGTTGGCGCGCGGCTGATTGACCGTTCCCTATAATGTTCAGTTCAGTAAAAGTACGTTCAATAGTTTTTGCGCGGTTTTCCAACAAAAAATTAAGGTGATTCGACATTTGCGAACGCACTTTCCACACCTGAATATTTCTTATGTGACTTTGGCCAATTGATTGACAATGTTTGAACGCAAGCTAAGGTAGAACTTCACAGTTTTGACCACTTGGACTAAAAGTCGCATATCATTATAAATATTAATTTTTGGCCCATAAAAGTGGGGTGCTATAAAAAGTTAAGAATCTGTGCTATCCAGTGGTTATAAAAACATCACCGAAAAGTTTGTAAATTTCGCAACAGATGTCCATGGATTCTACCTCTGAAAACCACAATAAGGCCTTTTAAAAAAAATTGATTTGTTATTTTTGGGCGAAATTTTATAATAAATTAGGGTACTGTAGGGGGCAACTTTCAGAGGTGGTTTGGGTTCAAAATGATCTCAGGATTTTTTTATATTGCAAAAAAGACCTTTTTTTACAAAAATATATAGTAAAAAAAATCCTGAAGTGCTTTTTTATTCGTTTATAATTAAAAAAATGGTAAAAGCCTATATCTAACTATTTCCAAACTTTCGTTTAAAAATAACCTATTAATTTTTTTTAATTTTCATTTAATTTTCTTTTAATTGACGCCGAGAAACTACATTTTGAACCATTCCTTTAAAAGCTCCTTTTAATTGTTTATCCAGAGGACCCCGTAGCGCAGTGGTTAGTACATCGCGCTCGGATCATCGGATCCATGGGTTTGAATAGTCGCTCGACCATATTTTTAACGCCGAAAAAATTTTTTTTATTTTTTAGCTTTCTAATTTAAATATTTAATTTAATTTAATTTATTTAAGATACGCTAAATAGAAAATGGAAAAATAGAATATTTTTGGTAATAAACTTTATTAATGTTTTGTATTTTTGACATGTATTTATTGATGTTATTTGATGATTGTGGACGATAACAATTTTTTACAGAAAAATGAATGTCAAAAATTGAATCAACAGGTCAAACTACGTATAGTAAGATGTAATTAAAAAAGATTTGTCGTCAAAAAAAAAACTGTGAAGTTCTACCTTAATGCGTTGTCTCTTGGCATTCGTCACTCCTGTGTTAACTTAAGATTATTTATGTGGTTGACTATTTTCTGCAACTGAGTCCTAAAAAAATAAATAATAAATTCAATAATTTTATCGAAACCTTTGTGGTGTCCTTTTTAATGTCGATTCCGTTAATAAAAGCGTTGCCGTCGCTTATTTCTTCATCACCGGTGAGCATTTTGAAAGTTGTGGTTTTTCCCGCGCCGTTGACACCCAATAGTCCGAAGCACTCCGACCTACAAAACGAATATAACAATAAATATCAGACAAATATATTGTGGAAGTTGTGGTGCAGTGGAAGAACGCATGTCTTGCCTACTGAAGGTCCCTGTATCAACCCCGACTGAGACACGCTGCATTGTGATAATGTTAATATTTCTATAATATATTGTAGTGAAATATTTGTATATATTTGTATATCTATGTTAATATTGTTATATTATGTAGTATTTGGCTGCGCTGTTAGTCCTGAATAACAGCGGCTTTGCGTATTCTACTTGCAGTAGAATACGCTCTATTCTACTTCTACTTACTATGCAAAATAAAATCATGAGCGCTAATATGAAGTGCGAGTGTTAATATAATCACAAATATATATTACTATTATATACGTTTATGTATTTATATTTATTTATTACCTGTTTACACAGAGTGATATACTGCGAACAGCTGGAAAATTTTCGTAACGTTTGCTCAAATGGTCAATAATAACCACGGCGCCTGCTTCTTCCAGTTCTTCACGGGCTGTGGTTTCAATCTAAAAAATGAGTCAAGATTTTTTAAGTCAGAAATTTTTTAACTGTGATTTTTATTTTACAAAAAATGATAACTGCGTGTTTATTTGAACAATGTCTAAAAAATTATGCTAATGTTTTAATTTTTTGATGTTTTTATATAATTACATGTACGGTTTTTGTGGAATAAAGTGGCATTTATAAATTTGATGAATATGAAGTTGATAATTGGTCATTAAATTGGTTTTATTATATAAATTAGTAAGCTATTTATATGAAGCTATTTAATAAGTATGCAAATAAACTAGTAAGAATTAAAAAGCTTCGCTTTTCGGAGCGCCGGAGTAGCCGCCAGAACTCCGAAGCTTACGTTCTATTTTAAAACTTATTTCATGAATAATTAAAGAGTATGTCAGTAAATGTTTTGTCAAAAAATTTTTGGTAAGCTAAATTTTTGTCCGAAACTTATTAAAACTATAATAATCGTGCTAAAAATGCGAATAAAACAATTTAAAACACATTTCAAGCTAAAAAATGACCATTTTCTGGGCGTAGCTTCGGAACTCTCCACATTTAAATGGCTAATAAAATCTTTTTTTAATTTGAGCCCATAAGAAAAATTTTATTAAAATTGGATGCAAAAATTGTGATAAAATTATTAAGAATCCTATGAATAATAAGAGTATTAATTTTATTCAAACTATAACACGTCTTTTTAGAGGATAGTCCCTGATTGAAAATGGAACCCAAAATATAACTAAATTAAGATAGTTGAACCTTTTTTGGCGTTACATAAAGTAAAAGTAAAAATAAAATCATAAAAGTAACATATTATTTTCAGTAAAAATAATATATTATTTGTTTTAGTCGATATAATTTTGAAATTTAATAAAAAGTTGTTTTAAATTAAAATTTAGGCCTTATAATCACTTTGGGTTTAGGTTAAAATGCAACAAGCTTTAGTGAAATATAACCTTTGCCATAGGTGTCATAATAAAAAAAAATTAAACTAAATTTCTTAACATTTCATTAAAAAATAAATCACCTTGGTCTGTTCTTCGCTTACATCCTGATCATCAACAATCACATTCAAATCTATTCCACCTGCTCATAAATACATTATAAATTAAATGAACAGTGAGTTTATAATAAATAAAAACAAAGGCTCGTTTAAATACATAAAATTTATATATATTGAAATGTTTCAGTGAATAATTGCCGTTTTATTGCTAATTTTAGATCACTACTGCTGAATTGTCTAGTCATCCAGCTAAAGATATTTATTTGACCAATCGGCCAGGAATTTAGCGTTTCAAGTCAAGTTCTTGTGTTTGTTTGATTTTAACAAGAAACCGTCCGATTTTTATCAGGCCAAAAAGCGCGTTTGAACTGCAAAAAATGGTAAAGGGTAAATGTTTTATTGTCGTACAGGCAAGTTGCAAAAAATACATATACAAACCAGGCACTTACATAGACGAGTTAAATAAGACAAAAAAATGTCAGAAGAAACATAATAGGTATTAAAAAAATAAAATACGCATATCAATACAATGCAAGTTAACAAGTTAAAAATGAATTACATATCAGATTAAAAAAAGAAATAGAACACAACTTAGGGATACAATAAACAGTACTTGAAAATGTTAGCTAAATTTAATTTTGATAAAAACAATTTAGGATTTTTTGCGGAAACAACAGATTTATGTAAGTTATTCCACCAAGGGCAAACTCTAGAGCTAAAAAAATGTTTGCGGGTATTGATTTTGGATAATTCAATTTTTAGCTTTGTGTTCTATCGTTTTCGCTGTAACAAAAAAAATCGCTAAAATTTACATCAACAAGTTTGTTTAACATCTTGTAACAAGTCAATAAATCAGTCTTAACTTTTCTTTTTTCTAAACTTTCTAAATTAAAAAATCTTAATCTTTTGTCATAATCATCATATTTCTTTGATATACGGTTGTATAATTTTCAAGTAAACACCCTTTTTACTTTTTTCAACGCATTCAATATTTTTTTTATATTGAGGCGACCATGTTCATGTTTCGTATTCTAAAATAGGTCTAATAAAACTAGTATATGCCTGCATTAATATTTTAATATTTTTTGTTTTAAAAATTCTAAACGAAAGATAAAGCCTAGTTATCGCTTTTGTTGATATTTTTCTGCAGTACATGAAGGGTTTTAAATCGTCAGTTATCAAAATACCTAAATCTTTAACATATTTAACACGTACAAGAGGGTTATTGTTTAGGGTTTAAATTAAGCTCAGACCCATTATAGTTAGCACCTAAATACATTACATTACGTTTGTTAAAAGAAACACTTAATTGCCAACGATCAGACCAGGCTAAAAAATTTTTAAGTGCACAATCAAATTCTTTGCTTGTTTCATTTTTGTCTAAAACTGAGTATATTTTTGTATCGTCGTCCGCGTACATTTTTACACTAACTTTAGAACCAACATATTCAGGAAGATCATTTATATAAATCAAAATAAATCAAGAGACCCAGAACGATACCTTGAGGAACCCAACTTTTAACAGGTAAATAATCAGAAAAATTGTTGCCAATAATAACACATTGACGAGGATTTGACAAGAATCCTTCAATCCAATTTTTTAGCTCATAACTTTTGCCGTAAGCGTGCAATTTTGTAAGTAGCTTTGAATGACAAACAGTGTCGAAAGCCTTAGAGCGTAATCAATATAAGCAACACACACAGATTTTTTATCTTGAAGCGCTTTGATCTAATCGTTGAGAGTACTCAAAAGCTGCAACCCTGTTGAGCGCTTTGCTAGAAGCCCAAATTGCTCCTTAGAAATAAGATTGTTGGCTCGTAAATATATTAATATAGAATCTTTTACAATACTCTCCATAACTCTGCAAGAAACACAAGTAAGGGAGATGGGTCGATAGTTATTTGGTAAACAAGCTAGGCCCTTCTTAAAAATAGGAACAACAAAGGCTTCACGCCATAAACAAGGAACGGAACTAGTAAGCATACTAAGCTTGAAAAGCTTAGCAAGTGGAAAAGCTACAGAATCACTTACATATTTCCAATATATTGAAGAAATATAATCTGGGGACTTAGAACATTTAGCAGGTAATTTTCTTAACTTTTTTTGAACAGTAGTTACTTAAAATGCAATATTATTTAGGCCGACATTTTTGGGAACCCTTTTACTTAGTGAAGGTCTTTTTTTATTGTCCTCAGTAAACACACTAGCAAAAAAATTATTAAAAACCTCGCATGATTTGGTTTCATCAAATACTAAGGTCCCATCTGTACATTTTAGCGGCGGGATGGAGGTTTTTGCATTTATGGTTGAATTATATCTGGCTGACGCTGAAAATTAGAATGCAGACATGAAGGGACCAATTAAAATTGTGCGGTAATAACGTTTAAAAAAAACAAATAAAAACGCAGAATTTTTTTTAAATTCCACCTTTTCACAAAATATACAAAAATTAACCAACTTTAGCCCTTATAAACTATAAATTTGCATTTAGGTTACAAATTAAGTAATTTGATAAATAATTATTAAAATACAGTTTTTAATCTTTGTTATTAATCTGCTTTAGTGAAAAAGTTTGAATGTTTTTGTTGTTAAATAGTCCAATCAATACTGAAAATGCCGCGGTCAGCTAGATTTTATTTGCCTATAGATTCATTTTTGCATAATTATAAAACAACTTAACATTACTAGATTCTACTAGTTTAAATTCATGTTGATCTTGTAATTTTTTTACAGTTTGATCATATAGACTAGCACAAGATTTATACATTTTTTACCAACACTGTTTTTTTTTTACTTAATAGTACTTGTACAAATGTTTTTTTTTACGTTTAAAAAGCCTACGAATTATAACACTGAAATGTTTAACAATTTTACGATCAGCAGAACACAAAGGTACAAAATTTTTAATGCACTCATATTGAATTAAACAAATACGTTTATATAAATCATCAACAGATTGTAAAAAGCTAAATAAGTTTTTCCAGTCAACGGCAGAAATATATCATTTATAGCAGAAAAATTAGCTTCTTTAAATTTTCAAAATTTGGACTTTTGTTTGTTGGATTTTTTTGTGGATATTTTCAGATTAAAATCTATTGTGTTATGATCTAATCAGCTGTAAATGGCTGCTTGACAATTATATCATTAATTAAATGCTTACGATTACAGAATATCAAATTTAAAATATTTCTTTTGTTATGGGTGGTCTCTGTAACATATTGTTTAAAATTATTTTCAGCGCATTTATTAACTAAAATATCTTGAACCGCCTCGGTTTTGTTACTGACAGTAAAATTACAGCATTTAGTGGAGGGAACATTTAGATTCCTAACCCAAATAGTAGAGTGGTCAATATCACTTAAATAAAAAATCATATCAGACATTGAACGCAAAATTTCAACTAGCTTATCGGCACCACCTTTTTCATTTGGGGATCTATAAGTGCATATAAAACTAACTTTACAACTAGAAAAATAAATATCAACGGCCACAGCATCAAGATGGAAAAAAATATTTGGTATTGGAACTTCAACAACGTTTAAATTTTGTTTTACAAACAAAGCAACTCCCACCCAATTTTTTTGTCTTTTGAAAACACCCTATCGTTTTTAAATATAAAATAAGGTTTTTTTCGTAGCAATAACCCATCTGAAACAGTGTTATCAGTCCAAGTTTCAGTAAAAAACAAAAAGTCGAAATGATTTTGATTTAAAATAGCATGTAAATTTGAAATTTTATTTTTTAATGAGCGGGAGTTAATAAGTTTACAGTGTATGCCGGTACGACCTAACCCCTGTTTATTATCAATCATGGAAGCAAAAGCTTTCCGCGGCTTACCATGAACAACATACAATCACCAGGAGAGTCACCGGCTTGTTTCACAAAAAAAGATTCACCAGAGTTCGCTTGATTGTTGAGCGAGTCGCGTTTTTCATACAGTTCAGAAATAGGCTTACGATCTGCGAAAGTGTAGCTTGCGCGAATATAAATACCAGCTCAAGACTGATTGTTTTTAAGGTTGCGTGCTTGCTGCAGAACATTTTTTCTTTCAAAAGAGCGGTGAAATCTCGCCTTAAGAAGACGAGGCCTTCCGTCCTCTCTGAAGCGACCAGGCGAAAGGTTTCAAGAACTCGTGGTGGTCGGTCACCATCCAAAAAAACATCATTCACAATGTTCTGAACCGTGGTAGTCTTAGAATCGCCATTAGCTAGTTCCGGTACGCCTTTTAGCACTACAAAATTATTTTTATTTTCTCTTCTTTTCAGTTTTTCTTTAATAACATCATCGAACTCTGCTTTTGAGTTTTTGGAAGCTTGCCGTTTATAGTTTACGATTTAAAACCATCTTTATCTCCAGAGTTCACGGAGGCTTCACTTTTTGTTAGCAAAGTGTCAAGCTTTTGATTAACCTGCTCAAAACGGTCGTCCATAACACGATTAAATTCGTCGAAATCATCAGCTAGCTTTTCAAGATTCCTGGAACAAGCATTACAAAGAATGTGTACTCTGGCGCTTAGCTTTTTAAATTGCTCGACGGTTAAAGTGGTATAATTAACATGAAAGTTTTGTGTACAGTAATGATAGCTAGCAGACTGTTGTCGTGGCGTAATAACTGAATTAAAAAAGGTACATAATTCTGTTTGTTCAGCCGACACTGACATATTGAGGTGAACTGGCGGAAAACAAGAAAATAGAGGTGTATAGGACTAAACTGAACGCTGTACACGATAAGACGCAAGAGTTTTTTTCCAGATATTAAATGATATAAAAATTTTGAATTTATAAATAATACCAGTAGAATGCAATATGACGAAGTTAAAAAGTTCATAAACAAATATTGAAATTTCTTTTCCACAACGAAAAGTTTAGATTCAATCAATTATGAGTAGTTTTCAGATAATCGATAAAGTTGAGGTAAAATTTATTGGACAAAGGAGTAAACACGACCGCCAGACGTTGTTGAATTGACATTGCCTTGGGTAATCGACCAAAGTCACGTTAGAGATAAATTGCATGGTTGGCACGCAGCTGATTGGTCGTTCCGTATTTACTTCAGTAATAGTATGTTCAGCAAATTTTGCGCGGTTTTGCAACAAAAATTTCTTTGAAAAGGTTCTTTGACAGTTGCAAACGCACTTTTTAACCAAACTGTATGCAAATTATTCCTCACGTGACTTTGGTCTATTGCATTCGTTCGGTTTGCAATTAAATTATACATAACAATTAAACACTATCTATATATAAATAGACGTAATGTCTGTGTGTGTGTGTGTGTGTGTGTGTGTGTGTGTGTGTGTGTGTGTGTGTGTGTGTGTGTGTGTGTGTGTGTGTGTGTGTGTGTGTGTGTGTGTGTGTGTGTGTGTGTGTGTGTGTGTGTGTGTGTGTGTGTGTGTGTGTGTGTGTGTGTGTGTGTGTGTGTGTGTGTGTGTGTGTGTGTGTGTGTGTGTGTGTGTGTGTGTGTGTGTGTGTGTGTGTGTGTGTGTGTGTGTGTGTGTGTGTGTGTGTGTGTGTGTGTGTGTGTGTGTGTGTGTGTTGTGAGTGTGTGTGTGTGTGTGTGTGTGTGTGTGTGTGTGTGTGTGTGTGTGTGTGTGTGTGTGTGTGTGTGTCTGTCTGTCTGTCTGCCTGTGTGTTCTCTAACTGCTCCCTAACCACCCAACGAATTAAAATGAATGATGTATCGTTAGAAAGCTTATACCTCAGGGAATGTCGTAATGGGGTTGAAATTTTGAAACAACTTACATGGACATCTTTATACTAGACAACGCGTTTTCACCAAAGGGGGACCCTATGAATTTTAGAACTTAAAAAATTTTTTGACTCGGAATTGTCTCAAACTTATTTGAAAGAGTAATTAGGCAATGTAATGCCAGAATGTCATGATTTTTGGAAAAATGA
>JASAMX010020202.1:0-10372 GCA_030248175.1 Microlaimidae sp. YZB2_3 | reverse complement strand
TTGTTCTTAGGGGTGGGGGAAGAAGTGAAGGTGAAATTCATTATGAACCCTGCTTCTCCCTTCCTTCTTGGAACAATGCGAAGCTATCTGCCGGCCCGGCTGCCTTGAATTCAATGTAAATAGGTATTTTTAAAGCTAATTTTGATCATTTTACAACTTAATCAAAAAAAAATTTTGCCTCCGGCGGCTGGAGGGATAATTTGACTCTGCGGCGGACGCTCCGTGTTTCGCTGGCGCCGCTTCGCGGCGCAAACCGGCGCTTCGCGCGCATTTATATTTATTTTCAATTTTCTCAGAGTCTGGCTTGTTAATCCTGGCACTGTACGTATGCATATACTTTGCGGAAAATCGATACGTTTGCATATAAGTTGAAAATATGCATATGTCTGATATTTTTAAAATAAAAAAACTTTTTTGTTTTTTAATAAAATATGCATACGTATGCATATTTTACAACTTATATGCATACGTGATACGGATGCATTTTGTACAACTTTTATGCATAAATGCATAACGTGTGAATTTTTTGAAAAAAATCATACGTACAAATTAATGACTCACAAAACTTTAAAAATGATACGAGAACTGTACTAATACGGAAAAATACATAGGTATGCATATAATTAAAAAATAAGCATATTTATGTTTATGAATTTATACATACGTATGCATAACATATGCATACGTATGCATATAAAACTATGCATACGTATGCAATTAGGTTGGATCCACAGATAGTTCGTATAATTTGTTCTTTATTTCTCATTCTTCTTTTCTTTATTAATTAATTTTCATGTATTCTTGACATAAGTTATAAACTTATATAATCAACTCTCAAAATTAACCCATTTAATTTTTTTCCAATGGGGCATTTTTAACGAATAAGATTTTTTATATCGATTGTTCTTGATTCTGTTCTGATTATTCCCATAAAATAACTTTTTCTGTAACAGTTAATTTTAAAATTTATATAAAATTGTGTGGAAGGAAAAAAATTAAATGGGTTAATTTTGAGAGTTGATTATATAAGTTTATAACTTATGTCAAGAATACATGAAAATTAATTAATAAAGAAAAGAAGAATGAGAAATAAAGAACAAATTATACGAACTATCTGTGGATCCAACCTAATTGCATACGTATGCATAGTTTTATATGCATACGTATGTATAAATTCATAAACATAAATATGCTTATTTTTTAATTATATGCATACCTATGTATTTTTCCGCAAAGTATATGCATACAGTACGTATGCATTTTTTTAAACTTTTATGCATACATTGTACGTATGCAATTTTTTTTCTAAAATATATTCACACGTATGCATAAAAGTTGTACAAAATGCATACGTATCACGTATGCATATAAGTTGTAAAATATGCATACGTATGCATATTTTATTAAAAAACAAAAAAAGTTTTTTTATTTTAAAAATATACAGACGTATGCATATTTTGCAACTTATATGCAAACGTATGCATTTTTCCGCAAAGTATATGCATACGTATGCATTTTTTGAAAGGGGGGGGGGAAAAAAAAAAATATTGCGGCGCGAAGCGGCTTTGCGCCGAGGCGCCAGGCGGCGCGAAGCGCCGCCGGGGGGTCTGGTATGCTTATGTATGCCTAGCGCCGGAGGCAAAATGTGTTGATTAGTATTAAAAAGATAAAATTAGGGCTTAAAAATACGTATGTACATGAATTCAAGGCAGCCAGGCCGGCAGAATCCACTTGGCATACCCCAAGAGGAAGGAGGGAAGGGAGAAGCAGGGTTCAGAATGAATTACCTTCGCTTACCTCCCCCACCCCCCTGCACCTTCCTTATCTCCCACCCCGGCCCCCAGAAGGGGGGGCCATGGCCCCCCTGCCCCCCCCCCCTGGCACAGGGCCTGCATAGTATGCATTTTTCCACCCCCTGGAACTTCCTTATTTCCTTATTTTTTACCCCGGCCACAGAGGGGGGGGGCTGGCCCCCTGCCCCCCCTGCAGGGGGCATACGTATGCATATTTTGAGTATTATAAAAGTAGAAAAATGCATACGTATGCATTTTTCCGCAAAGTATATGTATACGTATGCATTTTTTGGAACTTTGATGCATACGTTTGCATATAAGTTGGAAAAAATGCATATCTATGCATTTATTTAAAAATTTTATGCATACGTATGTATATACTTTCGGAAAAATGCATATGTATGCATTTTTTTTGAAACTTTTATATGCATACGTATGCATATACTTTGCGGAAAAATGCATACCTGTGCATTTAATTTAAAAAATATGCATACGTATGCATATAAACATATGCATACGTATGCATTTAGGTTGGATCCAAACATACCCCGTATAATTTGTTCTTCATTTCTCATTCTTATTTTTTTTATTAATTAATTTTTATGTATTCTTGCTAATGTTATATTTATAAAATTTTTCAACAAATCGGTTATTTAGCGCAATATACGCATTTAGTATTGAATTAAAATATGCGTGAACGTTCGTAGAATTCATCATGATCATATTTATTGCAAATGATTTCTGATTATAATTTTTACTTGCAGGTATTTTCTTTGGCAGAACGCTAAAACTTAATAATTTCTTCAGAAAATAAAATTAAAAAGATACACGTTGTATTAAAAGTATAAAGGGACCTTAAATTTATGTTGATAGATATACTAAAACTATAAAAAATGAGCTAATAACACATGAATCTGCAGAATTAGTTTATTATATGCATTAATATTTCAAGAACTAAGGTTTTTATAAAACGAAAAAATGGGGGAAAACTTGACAAATATACTTAATTTTTTCCATTGATTTTTTTCAGTATTCAAATTATAAAAATGGCCTACACTCGGATAAATAAATGAGCCAGTAGCAACAACTCAGATGTCACCAACAGCGTTTTACAATTAACACAAAAAAAGTTCAATTACCTTATTATTTTGCTTCTATGGTGTCCCGATATGGGCTATATAGTATACCAGTAAAAATAAACTTCCTTTTTTAAAGGGTCGCATTTATTTTGTTATAAAGTTTCCTGCATCACAA
Organism: Microlaimidae sp. YZB2_3; assembly: GCA_030248175.1. Taxonomy (NCBI): domain Eukaryota; kingdom Metazoa; phylum Nematoda; class Chromadorea; order Desmodorida; family Microlaimidae; species Microlaimidae sp. YZB2_3. The sequence goes on along the minus strand of JASAMX010020202.1, from coordinate 7,325 downwards.
TCTTATGGGCAAATAAAACCTAGCTAAGCGCAATGATTTTCAGTATTAAATCGAACTTTTTTATTTATAAAGTTTTTTTAAAATTTATAATCTCGAAATACCTCCTACCTAAGTATTTGTCCCTTTTTGGCCTTTTGTGCGTGTCTTTGATCCCAACCTTCGTATTTATTTTAATATAAAATCAATACCAGTAAACATAAGATAAGCCCTAGAGTGGATTTGGTCGTTTTATTACAAAAAATATCAAAAATAGAGACACTTTTTTAAATTTGGGGTTACCGAAACAATTTTTAAAGGTTTTGGTATTATGGAGTACTGTGTTAGTAAAAATAAATTGTTTAAGGGGTATTCCCCAAAAACGTATGCCGTTTCTGGACGTGTTGGATGTGCGCCGCCAAATCTGCCGCCAAACTGCCGCCATTTAGAAACTAAGGCGTTAAAGTAAAAAAATTTTATAATAAGACGTTTTTAACTAATTTATAGTTTATTTTTCTAATTTTAAAATTTTCAAAAATGTGTTATAAATATAAACTCGGTTTTACTCGACTTTTTTTACTCAAATTTGTTTTAAAGTTAAGTTTACGCGTTACTAAGCCTAAACAAAGCCTAAAAAACCACCTAAACTTTCTTCGCGCAGCTATTTGTTAAAGTTTAGGTTGTTTTTAAGGCTTCGCTTAGGCTTAGGAACGCATAAATCTAAAAAAAAAGTCGAGTAAAACCGAGTTAGCCTATATTGCGCGCTGAAAAGTTCGCGCGGCGCGCGCTGAAAATTGGTAACTACTTTTATATTTATTGATAGCTATGCTGCTGGAGCAAAATGCCCCACGGCGCAATAAGCTATAGTCTGCTAAGCTACTTTCTAAAAAAGAGATCTCCGTAAAGAAAAATAACTCGGTTTTGTTTTCAATTTTTTTGTAGCATAAAAAAAGATTAACAGTTTTTTTACTATAAAAACTGTTTAAAGATGTATGAGATTAACATTATTTAATTACATATAACTGAGTTAAAACCTTAGTTTTTAAATGGCGGAGGTTTGGCGGCTATTTGGCGGTATTTTGGCGGCAGATTTGGCAGCGCACATTCAAAATGTGTTTCTGGATATTCCCAACACCGAAAAACAATTTTGCTCCCACGACAATACAACAAAATATATATTGTAAATTTGATTTTTTTATTTTTGTTTTTTTTACACATTTTTTCCATTTAAATTATACCCAAATTCCTAATCCATAAGCTTTTTCTTAAGAATAAAAAAACCTTAAAACTGTCTTAAATATTTAAATGTTTTTTTTTTATTTAAGCATTTATTAACAAATAAACAAGCTATTTGAACTTAAAAAATCTGTGAATTATAGTTTTGAATTTAGAGACCTGTTAATTATAACACAAAATACAAATATTTTTTAAAATTTTAAAATTATTAAAATAAAAAAGACAATACATGTACATAATCCAAAAGGATTTACTGTGAAAATTTGTTTAATCATTTTTAAACCGCTAAGACTAAACTTAATAAAAAAAAGAGACTTCTAAGATTTAAAAAAGTCGAATAAGCGATTATTATTCAACGTGAAATTTTTACTTTTTAAACAGATTGTTTAGAATTATTAAAAAAAATTTATGAATCCTGAGGACCTTGAGTTATAAAAGCAAATAACCTAAATTAATAGAAAATTATATGAATTTGACATTATCAACATTATAAATCACTGACTGCGGCAACCATTAACAATTTCCTAATTAATAATTAATAATTATTATAAAAATAAATCGCGGCTGGTACATAATTTTAAAAAAAGTCGTAGGCCCCAAATTTATTTTTTTAACATTGCAGCAAAAAATAAATAGATTGTTGATATTGGCGAACAAAAAAATTAAATAAGTATTTTATTAAATAATTATTAACCCAATATAAAAAACTTCGAGTTTCGAGAAATTTTTGCTCTAAAGCAGGATTCACAAGCAAAGAGGTTGAACATCTATTGATGATCGGTGGAGCCAACTATTAAAAAATATTTAAACAAATACAATTTATTGAATTAATAAGTCGGTAGTTTTCAAAAATAGGTACAGAGTTAAGCGTCAACCGATAATTTTAAGCGTCAACCGATAATCGGTTTCCAATTCAGCGTACCCAAACAAACGCAGGGGGAAAAAGGAGAATATTCGCGTCCATCAAAAAAGAAGTCTTTGACGACACCGCGCTGACCAAAAAAAAAACAAAAAAAAACACAAAAACCCCAGGAAAAACGACAGCGGCCGGGGGCGCGACGGGGCTACACATGTCGGCATAATATCTAGTACATTTCCTCTTCTTAGTAGTAAACGGCGGAGGGGGAGGGAATATTTTTATGATAAAACCGGGCGGGAAGCTCTGTGCTGCCCGCGCTATTTCCCCCCGCTCGATACAGCGCAGCCTCTTCTTGCCATCTATGTCTAGGCGGCCGGAGACGTTTCAGTTAGTAACCGGGGACTTCCTCCCGTCCTGCTATTACGTTTCTACCGCCCTGACGTTTGACGCCCGACGCGTCGCGTGGAATTCTACGTCCGCAGAATTTTGATTTTTTTGCCGAATCTGCCAAGTTCGGATTATTTTTTTATTTTGCCGAATTTTCTTTTTTTCGGGTCGAAAATCTCGAAACAGATTCGTTTTACATATTTCAAAAGTGTAGGTTTGAAATTTTTTAACGTTGTTTAGCTTCTATTTTAAGGTTTGAATTTTTGCCTGCTAAAGTTTATATGACTTAAGCGTCAAAATCTCAAAATCTAAAAAATTGTTTTAAATGGTATAATTTTAAGTTCTCCAAGTCATTTTAAATGTTTAATTGTTTTAATTCTTTGGGGTACTTCGGTTACTTTAGAACAGTTTGAAAATTCATATACTAAACGTCTTGGTGAGAGCCCTAGGTCCAATCCAGTAACTTAGAATGGATGCAGTTAAATTACTAAACCCAAAAATCGCCAGGAACCGAAAATTTTAAAAACTATTGTTTTTTTCCACTAAACCGTCATAATTAAAATAGAAGCGTCAGATTATTCCAGTACAGATGTTTGAATATAGGGTCGATGGAACCGAGAGAAGCTGAAATTTGGACCAAAAATTTGTAATTTAGAGCCGTAAATGGGAAACTTGGAGCCATCACGTCAGGATTTTAAGAACCCTTAAAATGTCATATAGTATTCGTGAACACGTCATATATGTTTTGCATATATGTTATATTATATATATATATATGGATAATATATTTATATATATATATATATATATATATATATATATATATATATATATAGAAAAAAAAATGATCTCCGATGAATGAAAAATTTCCATATTTTCTCAAGCGCTAATTGGCTAAAAGTCATTCTATAACGTCATCATAACTCTGTGAATATTTCTAACACTGAACAGCTTCCGTTTAAAACGGAAGGGTTTTGACCGACGTTATAAGTTGGGAACTTGAAGTCAAAATAAAAATTACTAAAACGTTTACCTAAGCCTAAGCGAAGCCTATGTAAATCTAAGCCCAAATCATTTTTTCTTCGAGACTCCGAATATCATTTTTCGTGGCTCCAAGTTCCCGAAAATTTCCGATGGCTCTAAGTTCCCAAAAATTTTCGATGGCTCTAAGTTCCCAAAAATTTTCGATGACTCTAAGTTCCCAAAAATTTTCGATGGCTCTAAGTTCCCAAAAATTTCCGATGGCTCTAAGTGCCCAAAAATTTTCGATGGCTCTAAGTTCCCAAAAATTTCCGATGGCTCTAAGTTCCCTGCTCGTGGCTCTAAAGATCCCGTACCGATGTTTGTTTTATTTAAGTAGGTCACTATTTATTTTTACACTCCTGCTATGCTAATTTAGCCTTATTTTATCCTGCGTTGGTCTTTGTCCTGCCTTCTTGTCGGCTTCTGGCAAACCGTTTCTTTCAATACCTATTTTTATAATTAAATAACCAGATTAAGTAAAAATTTGGAGCTCAAAATAAGCTTAAAATAAAATGGCGCGTTCCCATTTATAATTTCTAAATCTTTATTTTCGGGTCCAACTTCCCTTGGTTCCAAATTTCTTGGACTATAGATTTCCTTGAATATAAGTTTCCCGTATTTATGCACCTTCTGCAGTTATCTTTTTAATCGAAGTATTGGTACTTACGCCTTGAAAGCTAACTGACTTCAGGATTAATTTAAATGCCTCTTTTATTATTTTTTCTTCCATTTTTATATCGGTTCAATAGCCGTTGCTTATATCAAATACATACACAAGGTATTTCACGAGTCGGCAGGACTGCAAAAAGGGTGACCTGCTTAAACGATTGCATGTACAACAACAATAACAAACATTTTTAATATTCTTCTAATTATTTATGGTGATAAATTGATTACCCCAAATCAAAAAAAAACTTATTTGACCATTATCCCGTTATCAAGTTTTAAGCTTTTTAAGCTTTTTGAAGAAATTTATTTTTCATTTTTTTCTGTATTATATTTACGACATTACCAAAAATGAATAAGTTGCCCTGAATTATTACATAAACAGTGACGAACAATAAAAAATGTAAACACAACAATAATGAAAGTTCAAAGAACAAAAACAATTTTTGCTCAAGAAACCAAAAGACACAAGAAACAATCTGTTTTCGAAAACCAAATAAAGCATTAGGTTTTTACAAGACTTCCAGTTTGCTTGCTTATTGCTTTACTTTTATTTGTTTTCTGTGATTGGTTTCAGTTCTGGAATTTCCATCAACTAATTTGTCGTATTTTCTTTTTTAATAAATAAAATTAGAGGGAAATATACTGATACGACAAATATATCGCTGCTTCCCCATTAGTGTGTATGTGTTTCTTTTGTTATATTTTATGTTACTTTAACAAAAAAAGCAAATTAAGTAATTTATTATTTGATTTTTATTATGTGAAAAAGTACTTTTCTAAAAAAATTCAAAATAATTATATGAAATGGCTCTGAAACCTATTGAATAAAAAACAAAAAAAAAACTGAACAAGTTAGGTGTTTGGAAAATAGGTAACAAAAACTTATTTGGAGGTATACACGGCTAGCTAGGAAATAGGAAGAAGATAGTTAAATTTACATTTGGGCCGGTTAGAAGGCTGGAGCCACGTACATAGGTTAAAACCGGCCTTCCAAAATAAAGCTTCCCGGTTTTAGGGGTTATTACATTAATGCAACATTAACACAACGAATTTAAAAATTTCACAACGAACGACTATTGAATAGGCGTCCGAGTCGCGCAGTCCCGTATTTTTATATCAGCAGCCCACAATCCCGTATTTTTATATAAACCTTTATTAATAAAGTATGAACCGGACCATCATTTCGGCGCGCCAAACCCATTCGTTTTATTATAATGGAAAGGAAGTATAGGAAAACAATAGTGCAGCAAAATATAAAAATAATATGCTTTTTAGTTTAGGGCAGAAACTACAAATCCTATAAGCCAAAATAAAACATTATTATTAAAAATTAGCTGTTAATACAATAATTAACGGCAGTATATATTATGTAACTTATGTTTTTAATATTTTGCTAAAAATAAAATGTGTTTTTATCCTGTAAACAGCAATGTTTTTGATAAAAGTAGCTCTTATAGCTTTATCAATGACTTAATTTTTAATTCCGGAATTTTATAAATGTAATGCTCACCTCAAAACAGAACTGGACTAACGAGGGCGAACGTTCATTTGATTGCAAACGCAATTTTATTACTAATAAATAATATATTAAAATAATCAACAGCGAACGCATTTTGAAAACCTTATAGCTATCATTAGCACAGCGGAAATTGTAGTTATAAGAAATTTAACCAATTAAACAAATTAATAAAAATAAGACCAAAAATATTTAAAAGTTGGTTCTTGAAGTAAAGATTTGTTACCCCATAAACAGACTAGGGGAACAACGCATTGGTTGATGCTTCAATATTTAAGAAAAACTAAAGTGTTAAAATAAAAATTTCATTTAGAATTTTAATCTCATAAATGCAAATGTTTTATTGCCAAAACAGTTTTTTAAACTAAATTATTTAGTTTTGTGGTGTTTAAAAGTGGTTAAACTTAATTTTTTTGAAACGGGCGCAATATAAGAGAGCAAGGGCAATAATTTTGTGATCCACACTGAAATTGTAATATGCTTTCAGCTTAAAAAAATACATGTTTATTTTTAGATTTATTAAAGTAAAAGTTAGGTCAATAAAAAACAAAAAAAAGTATTTATTGTAACGAGATTGTGATGCAGTAACAGAACGTACGTCTAACGTACGAAAGCTCAAGAATATTGGAAAAACTACTGTGATAAAATATTAAAATTTTTTAATGTTACAGGTGTGTTATCTATAGTATCTATAAACTGCTTAGCGCTGAGTAATTTTCGCCTTGCGGATACTGTTTTAAGGTCTCTCCGGATAGTTTTCTTAAGTATGGAAAATTGCGATTTTTGGCATACGAGATCTCGCGAAATACAGAAATGTTTCCTTAAAAAATTCATATGGGTGTTAAAAAGGCAGAAAAACCACGATTATAAAGTGCTTGCATTATATTATTAGTAGTAGTTAAAATAATTGATATTAAAAATCAAATTGCAACGAATTTTTTTAAAACCCTTAAAAATATTCACTACTCAGTATTTATTAAAAAAACGCTTTCAATAAAGGGGAACTGTTACCCTTTTTCACGTACGTAAAAACCAACGGTAATATTTTTGTATTTATGGTTTAATATACGATTTTCCGTGAAAAATAGGGGTTAATTTCTTCAAAATTGCAAAAATTTAAAAAAAAGTAGATTTAATTTAATTTGGTGAAATTTAAAGCTGCAAATAGTATGTTTTTATTGAAATATATGATTTTTAAACTGCAATATTAGCTCTCGTGCTGTTAATCTGTTGTGTGCATATTTTAAATTTAATAATGGCCGTGGGTTTATAAACCTCTTTTAGCAGATGGACGTGTGGCGCAGTCGGTAACGCCTAGGGCACAATATGTTTTGAGGTCAAGGGATCGATTCCCACTGTAAACAATATTTTCATGCCATTCCATTTTTATTTAATATTTATTTTGATATTAATATTTATTTTGGATTTATTACAATTTTTTTCAATGAATCAAAACAAAAAAAAATATTTGTAAATATTTAAACCGCATTTTGTGTCCTACTTTTTGCCGCTTATTTGAATATTCGTCATTGGTATATTTTAAAATATTATAATTCTCTATAATTACAATAAATAATAAAATACATTTTATGTAAGCAAAGAAATAATTTTTGTTTTGTATTTCTACCAGTTTTTTATTGAACGATGTGAATTGAAAAC
>JASAMX010020201.1:0-15681 GCA_030248175.1 Microlaimidae sp. YZB2_3 | reverse complement strand
TGTATTACTTGGTTCATTTAGTATTATTGCTGTAAAATTCTGGTGTGCTTTAGCATCAATTTGAATTTTTACAAACACCTGACAAAGGGGCTGCCCTGGCACTTGAGGGCTCTCAGAATACCAGGAGACCCCATTCTGGGGGGCTGCACCCTCAGATACCCCTTTGGGCTCCTGTCCTTTCAGACCAGCCTTTCCTAAAATGTAATCCTGGGCACACTCACACACCACTGCAGAACATGTACCCACCAAATATCTACGGGCCAGAGACGTGCTTGGGATGAAAGACACACGCAGACTTTTTCTTTTTAAAGCAAGAAACCAGGGGATGCAGGAAAAAAAAGCAAAATTTTTTAAACTAAATTTAGCAAGATGATAAAATTGGAAAAATAGGTCAAAACTGGTGAACATTTTTTTAGTTTTTTTTTCATTTTCAAGCCGGGGAGGGGCACAAAATCAGCAGGAGCAGTCATACGTTCATCTTGAGTATAAAGTGGAAAGTCATGCATTTACAAATTGTACCCAGTTCCTGAGTATATTGTGTGAAATCGATCTATAGCCGGATTAACTTTATTAAGGTATGATAACCATCGTATTCCACATCTGTGACTACCTTTCAGCCAGCAGTACAGTTTTGTCTTTCGGAGACTAGGCCTCGCCTCGTCTGTTAGGTTTAGTCTGCTGCAGCAGCACGAGACCAGTAGGAGCACCGAGTAGAACCAGCAAAACCAGGCACCAAGAACCCACCAAGACCGCCATGCGGTTTCAGGGGGAAATTATTCATAATCTCCTGACACCTGAGCCGAGATTCTGGCACCTATAACCAATCATCAAATACAGACCATTCCTAAGCTACTGAGGGGTCGTGTCTGAACAGTGAGCAGGCCGGTGGGAGGTTGGGGGGTCATGTCATCAGATGAGCGAGAGGGGAGTCATGGGGTTCACTCCCCCAGGCTTTGGAATTTTGGTGGCCTCTAAAAATCCAGGCCTTGCCTCCCAAATTTTTGAATTTTTTAACCCTGGCACTGAATCCCTCAATTCTTTTCCAAAAAGCGTGAATTTACAAATTTATGTTTTTAAACACCTTCTTTATACCAGATTATTCGCTTTTTATTCAATAAAATGGCAGTATTCTATATCTATAAAACTATGATTAAATCTTTAATGGTTTAAAAAGTATTTTGCTTTGAACATTGAACCCCACCTTTACCCCCTCTAGCTTTTCAAAATCTTCCATCTCATGTCACTCCCCTGGAGAGCTTAGGACTGAGGTCTCTACCCCCAGTCCTTGATTTCACGAATGTCCATTCACCTGGGTAAGCATCTGAGCTTTGTGTGACTTCTTCATCCATGGTTAAACTTCTTCCCCAAAAATCCAGAAGAGTTGATTCTGCCCACACCCCTCCCCCTAAAATTTGGGTTTACCCGGAAACCCCTTTTAGCATCTACCGGGTCCCAGTTATTAAAATGGCTGAAACTGGCGGTATTAAGGAATGCCAAAAAAAATTTTTGGGACTCCCTCTCCCCAAAGTTTCAGGTTGCGTATACCCCCCCCCCCCCGAAAATCCAGGAGGCTGCTGGTGCCCACCTATAGGTCCGTTCATAGGTAGATCGGGTTAAATGTGGAAGTACTTTTGACTTATCCAATCCAAAATCCAGGGAAGTACCCAGCACCTCTACTTCTACTCGGTACCTAAAAGCATAAAATTTCTTAAAAATGAAGTTTTTTATAATAATATAATTCAAAATTTTTGACCGCTTCCGGTGGCTGTACTTTTTTATATTAATAATAATATAAGCATACAAAGAAATTATAGTCCGGAGTGAGGATGGAGGGGGGGGGGTTAATTTTGCATTTCAGGGAGGATGTATGGGTTAAATTCGGAGAATCGGCATTCTAACCACATTGTTTTTATTGTACAGTGCGATCTATCATATCTTTTGAATATTTCGTAAAGATAATTAAAACAAACACTCTTATTTTAGGTGAAAAAGTTATTTTTATTTATCTGAATTTGCATTTTTGATTGTTCTATTACTAAAAACAGATCATGGTTACATGTAGACCTCAGAACTCTAAGTTTGGAAGAAGTGGCTGAGTAAATGTAAGTCATTTTAAAGACATTTTTCTTTAATTTTTATAAATAAGGAAATGTGAGGAGTGTATATGTTAACCGTTCCCATCTCTCTCCCCTCTCCAGAAGTGGCGGTCAAGGGGGATTAAACCCTTGCACCCAAAATTTAACGGCTTCATCTCCTTTTCCCCCTCTCCCTTTATCCTCATGCCCATGTATCCCCCAAAATCCAAAAAGAAAAACTGCCTACCTAGGCACAGGTTCGATTCTCAAGGCATCTCGAAATGGCCATTAAAATAGTATAAGTAGCACTGTGCATGATACAAAGTGAATTTTCGCAAGTTATTAGCAAAGCTTGATACTTCCCCAATGCGCGCTATGCTTGTTTTGCTCTATTCATTAAAACAAAGCAAAGTAATTGTTTAATTCAGGACTATTATTAATAATTGACTAGTAGTTGAGGTTAATGATCCTTTTTATGAACTGAGCTTTCTCGCACCGAATCTACATAAGAGTTGGATTAAGAAATAGATCAATCATAATTACTTGTATACAATGCCGGTAAACAGTTGATACAGCGCACATTAAAAGAAATGTAAATTGATTAACCTTTACCTACGTTTCAAGATGTTATGATAATTAAAATTGTAAGTAAATTTTGCCAAATTACCGTGGCCATTTCTTACAACATGCTCAGTGAACAATTTGACAAGGAAAATATATGAAGGAAAAAATGCGACGTAAACTCACTACAGCAAAGTAAGACACACATCACAGTTTTAATAAAATAAAATACACGTGACTGCATAGATGAACAAGCGGGGGGGGGGAAGGTGGGGGTCTACCGTCCACTCCCTCCAATTTTTTGAGTTTCTTACGCCTGACTTCCCGCTAGAATTCAAAATTTGACCCCCCCTCCCCCCTCGAGAAAATCTTAAGTACTTTTTTTAGATCGAAATTTTTCTTCTGAAAACATGTATTTTCACACAATTTTGTTTTATCTCCTTTATACCAGAATATCGCTGTTTATTCAATAAAATGTATTATTATCCCACAAAAAACAATTATTAAATCTTTAATGGTTTAAAAGTATTTTGCTACGAACATTGGACCTCACCTGACATGACCCCCCTAGGTTTCAAAATTTCCCACCCCGAGTCGATCCCCCTAGAAAGCCAGGGGGCGTCTGGTCCCCCTCCTAGATTTTGAAATGTCATTTACCAGTAAGAACCGCCTAGCTTCGTGTGCATGTTACGCGTTTTGAATCATCTATGCGTGAGCCGTGACTGTCACTTTTTTATAGTTAATACACATCTATCGTGTTTTAAACCTAAAATGAGTTAACGACTTCAGATTCACATTCATACGTCATCATCGCTCGTTATTGCCCCAGTAACGAACGACGATAATTACATATAATTTTCTTTATTTTATCCCGCCACTACAGTTTGGAATTCTCATCCGTCTGTGATTGGATGTGAGACAAGGACTTCCGACGCTTAGTGGTCAAACTACCCGGAATGGGGATCAATGAATGGCTGGCCACGCACGCTTAAATCCTGGCCTTATCGCTACTTGTAGACGCTTACAGCCTCAGTAAGATACTACATCTAGTGGTACTGGTACAGGTTACTAGGTGATAAAAATCCTGGCCTTAGTTAGTTATAGACAGAGGTGGGCAGCCTCTCGGATTTTGGGGGGTATAGGGGGGGGTCAAATTTTTAGGGGGGGGGGGGGTGTCCGGCAAGACCCACATTTTAAGGGGGGGGGGGGTGTACCCACCCAATATTTCAGCGCTGCCTTAAAATGGGCTTAAAACGCGTAAAAAACGTAAAACAAGCTCATAAGTCTTTAAAACTGTGTAAAATTGAAATAAGACCTTATTGCAAATTAGAAATTTTATTTTTTAATTCTTTTATTAATAATGTGTTTGTATATTTTTATAATTAGATTAGAAATCATAGTTTTTTTAATAATTACGTAATAATAGAATAATAATATTATTGTCTTGATTATAAAGTACAGAGATAACAAACTTTTTAATCCATAATCTTGTGTTAAATTAAAAATTATATACATACATGGGCGTAGCCAGGAATCGACACCTCTTTTAGGGCGGCAAAGGGAAAAATTTGGGGTTAGACACACCCCCTTTTTGAGTGGCGTGCCCAGGATTTCATTTCGGGGGGGGGGGGGGCGGTGTCAGGGGGTACTACTAACCCTGAAGGGGGGTCTGGGGGGCGGCAGCCCCCCAAAGCATGCGGGGGGTCTGGGGGGCGAGAGCCCCCCAGCGGGCTGATGGGCAAGAGCCCTTGTAGGGGGTGCGGGGGCAGATGCCCGGGGAAAATTTTTAATTTAAGGCCCTAAAATACACTTGAAATTTTAATTCCAGATGATACTTATTACAAAATTTAAGGTTTCTTATACCTACACATTTAAAACATGCGTTTAAAACGTTAATTAAAGGATAATAGTGTTTATAGTAGTTTTATTAAACTGAATACCTTAACTACTGAACAGGATAATCGATTTGTAATCGAAAAACAAAGATAAATTTATCAATTAACAATTAACTCTCCGCGCGAAGCGCGGAAAATTTTTTTTGTCATTTTATAACACTTAAAAATTATTCTCGGGGAGGCGAATTTGGGTGGGGGGGTGTCCCCGGGTACCCCAAATTTAGGGGGGGGGGGGTGTCAGCAAAATCCGAAATTTTGGGGGTATAACCCCCCCTGCCCACCTATGGTTATAGAGTCTTACTGTCAAAGACACTACTACTAATAAGTAAGGTTTCTAGGTGCCTCAAAATCCTGGCCTTAACTAGTTATAGAGTCTTGAACGTCAAAAGACACTACCACTAGTAAGTAAGGTTACTAGGTGCTTCAAAATTCTGGCCTCATCTAGTTATAGAGTCTTACAGTCATAAGACACTACCACTAGTAAGATAGGTTTCTAGGTGCTAAAAATCCTGGCCTTATCATTACTTGTAGAAACTTACAGCCTCAGTAAGACACCGCATCTAGTGATACAGGTTTCTGGGTTAGTGTAATTCCTCGCCCTATTTATAGAGTTGGAGACTTGCAGCCTCAGCAAGATACCACTGCTTCAAAATAGGCTGGTCTCAAGCCCAAATAAAAGTAGGTGAGTTGGTCTGGCTGAAGCGGCCTTTCCAGAAACTTGCTTTCACTGTGGGACAATATGACAGATTCTTTCTGTCATACCTGTCGAATCTGCCTCAATTTTGACACTGTCAACTTTTGGACAATCTTGGCAGTGTCAAAGAGTTCGTCACTGTTAGCTTAGTATTTCCATGGCTTTTCTGTATTTGTCACAGCTAATAAATGTGTAATGCTTTCAACCATAACTCCAATTCCTTAAAACTTTAATTTTCGCTTAAATTATATCTATCTACTTAATAGCTTCTATTTAACAGCTTGTATGTAATTACATACAGCTATTAAAATTTTATAATACCTAAAAACATAATGTCTGGCTTTAGTTGTAATTACTAAAATTATTTCTGTTCTCTCTCTGCCTTCTCTCTCCTATAATCAGGTTTTCTGTATTGCTATATTCGTATTTACTAGTATTTAATTTTTGTGTGTTCTTTCTTTTATTTTATACTACCATTGGCTTTTCCAAGTGCTACTCTACTCCCTGCTTCCTTTCTGTTTGGTTCAAACTGCTCAAAGTCTTCTTCTCTATGATCAACGAATTATACCATATGCAAAGCTGATTGACATGGAATAACCAAGAAATTTTGTAAAATTTTATTTTAAACATACATGGTACGTTTTGGTAAGATTTTATTACTTTTTTCCTAATATTTGTTTTGCTTTTAAATTAATTATTGTAATAAACTAATCAATATAACTTTATTAACATAATTAATTTTCATGATAACTGTTTCTAACTAACCAATTCTGTTCTGCTTTGTTATCCTAGGATTAGCTGATTAGCTGTTTTTGTTCTTTCTGTTTTTATTTAAATTTGTTGTAGTTGTGGTTATGTTAGGCTAGGGTGTTCTCTCTTTGCCACTGTCAATGTTGTGCACCCGATAAGAACACTAAGGGTTCTAGGCGGTGTGGTAGAGGCATATTATCTATCTATATCTATCTATAATATCTACATAAAAAACGTTAAAAATGTTTACTCACCGGGAAGGCATGTGGAGTTCCCGAGTCTGTCCACTCTGTCGCACTGGTCGCAGGCAGGTCCGGAGTGCCCCGGTTTGCAATCTCTGCAGACAACTTGTCCACTTTCATTATCTACAAAATCTAAGTTAAGTTGTGATGGATTTTTAGAATTATAGTTTTTTTGTCATTGTTGTTGTTGGTTCGTTGGTTAAACATGAAACCAGTTGTCGAATGAACGACTAACTGTCTGTATTTGTTAATGCAGGTTGTTATATTTTAAACTAGAGTATATTTATTAAATAAACAATTCGATATAACTTGTTGTTGAATTGAATAACTTGTTGTTGTTGTTGAAAAGACAACAAGAAGACTGGCCTGGCGCTCAATGATTTGGGGACTCCTTGCTAAGCTAAATAGACTGGGATGCAGCGAATCCAGATGATGATGATGATTTTGTTGAATTGCTTAAACTTATTTTTCCTGAGCCAGTGGAAGTGGCCGACTTCTTGCAGCAACCAACCAACATTTTTCCTGGGCCGATTAGGTGTTTTTGGTCGGGTCCGCTGGGGGGGGGGGGGTCCACCCCCGGGTGGAAGGCCAAAATTTTTTAGGGGAGGGGGATCCAAGGGGATCCGAACCCCCCTGGCTTTTTAGGGGGGGTCGACCCCGGGTGCGAGATTTCAAATTTAGGGGGGTCAGGGGGTCCAATTTTTTAGCAAAATTTTTTTAACTCAATAATTTAAGTGTTTTTAGGTCTAATATTGAATTTTATGTATTAAAACAGCCTATTTAGGCCTAAAAAGTGTATTTAAACACTGTTTTTAACTAAAAATCCGTGTTTTTGACAGTAAATAAAAAAATATACTTCTAAATCGGTCGGGAGAGGGCGGAGGAGGGGTCAGCCTCGATAGAGGGGGTCAGGTCGGACCGCTCTCTAGCTTTTGGGGGGGGGGGGGGGAGCCTTGAATTTTTTCTAGGGGGGGGTCCAAAATTTTGGCTCTAGGGGGGGTGCACCCCTCTGTCCCCCCCAAAAACACCTATGCCGATTATGCGAAGGGCAGGCGGTAAGACAAACCAATCAATTGCACTTATCCCCTTAGTTGAACAGTTAGGTTTTTTCTATGATTTTTCAAGAAATTTAAAACTTTACTACCTGAACCATTATAAAAATAATTGAACTAAAGTTAAAAATTTGCGTAATACTATTTAAAAAACCGTCCAAAATGAAATCTGAAATCCTCCTGTGTCATTTCATTACTTAAAAAACGCTTTAAAAAAGTTAAACAATATTTGTTAAAAATCGATTGGTTCTGCTACAACCAGTTAAAAATTAAATAGATGCGCTTAAAATTAAAAAAAATGCCCGTGAGCCGTGATGTAATTTTTAATTAAGTCAATGGTTACAAATTTTTATTTCAAAACTGAGTGATTTCCGGTCTATTTTTAATAATATTTCATTAACGAAAGTAAAATGAATGAGTTGATCTTTTTTTCTGACAAGAATATGGGTTTTTAATTAATCAAAGAATTTTTTTTGTAAGAAACAGCCCGCTGCGCAGAAAACATTTTTTTTAAATAAAAAAAAAGACTTACCGTAGAAGCAAGTCCCTGAGGAGGTTAAGACGGAGCAAGGGCAGGTTTCGCAAACCCCGGTCGGGGTCATAAAGTCCTGCGTTCGGGCACACTGAGCGCAGGTGTCGCCCTTGTAGCCGGGTTTGCAGGCACAAAACCTGGTGATTGGATCGCAAATTTGCGTGGTCACACCCGCATGATTGCACGGTCCGCATTCTGCTAAAACAAGAGAATAAAAAACTGACAACACCATTAAATAAAACTTTTTGTTTCTGAAACTTACCATTTAAATTCTTTATTTTCAAAAATTTTATTTTTTTTGTAAAAGTTTCTGAATTTTTATTTTTCATTACATTTATTTTTGTCCTAAAAACTAAAGAAACTGACATTTTTTGTTTAACAAAAATAAATTATTTTCCCGGATAATGTAATTGAATTCGTTCCAGTATTATGGTAATTAAGTGGAAACTTAAATCTCTCTTTCCAGCTTTTTGTTAGCAGTGGTTGGACACTTAGAAAAAAAATGACCACGGCATTTTTTAATCCAGAAGTGGGAAAGATAAGACCGTAAAATAAAAAAAGCTTAGGAATGATATCTAATCTGTATATAAAATGTTTTAGTGATTTTAAACTTTAGGTTTCAAAAACAGCTTCAACTTAACGCTTAAATTTTTCTGGTCCAAAAGTTTTAAAATTAAAAACAACTATCGCTATTAAGTTTTAAAAAATCAGTGATAGATACAACAATTTTTAAAACAACGTTTTTGATCAAATCGTAAGGTTCTGTCTCTGTGTACACTACAATTTTTGGTTGAAACATTACCTTTTTGCGAAATGTAAAAAACTGTAAAAGCTTTTAAAAAGACTGTAAACCGAATCGTTAAACACATACACGGATGTGCAGATTTCGCGTAACTTTAGAATTAGTAAAAAATAAAAAATAGTACTTTTAATTTTATATATTTCTTACTTTATATTTTTATCTGTGTGTATTACGTATTCTTGTTACAACGCAAAAATCGCTTAAAAGTGCGGTACCTACCGAGTCAAATTTTTTTGTCTTAGATTTTAATGATTTTAAACCTTACCCCTGCCCCCAATAATAGCCTACAATTTTTTTTATCAAACTTTTTTGGTGTTTCAGGAGATATGACCCCCCAAAATCGTGTTTTTTTCGAGATTTTGTACTTAAAAAATTGCTCAATGGGTATAAAATTTTAAGTTATAAAGGTTTTACTAAAAGAAAGCGATTATTTTCTACTTTAATTTGATACCTTGATTGTTTAGATTGCAGACCTGTGCACTGTCCTCCCCGGGGGTTTATTGGGGGGGAGGGTGGGAGGGGGCAATGTAATTCCAAAATGGGGAGGGCACGGTTGGAGCAACTTTGTTGAAACGGGGGGTGATAAAACAGGGGCGGCAGGCAGGGAAGAAAGAGAAAAAAAGCAAAAAGAGAAAAAAGGATAAAAAAGCGAAATTAAGGTAAAAAGTATAAAATGGCTTAAAATGCATTGAAATTGGCTAAAAACTTTAAAATTTCGCTGTGATGGCGTCTTAATACGTCAAAAATAGCACCATAATTTTTGGGTACTTTTTCATTTTTAGGCATGGGGGGGGGCAAAAAAACGGGGGGGAGGGCAAATCCTTGAATAAAACGAGGGGAGGGGGCATTTCCAGACTGTGCACACTGCACAGGTCTGAAAATGGAGCAGTATTTCTCAAGATATTGCGTTTCCTATTCAAAAAAACACGCGATTTTTTTGTTTAAAACCCGAAGTGTAGACAAAAATGTTGGGCGCGAAAATTTTTTGTGGCCCATTGGTGGCCTCAAAAACTCATCAAAATCGAAGACAAAAAGTATGACTCGGGTCCGAACCACCTTTAAGCTTAGTAAAGTACAAAAATACAAAAATAAAATAATTACATACAGTAATGTGGCTTTGATGTGCCGGTGGTGCTTTCCACTTTGGTGCTCTGACCCATTTTTTTACATTTAAGCAGGTAGGTATAAATATAATCAGCTAATCAGTCAGTATAGGTAGGTACATTTTTGTTAATTTTGAATCCATCCATTTTCTATTGATTAGCGAATTTATTGATATGTTTCATTCTGATATATATGTGCTAAAAAACTCATAATTATATATACAAAGGCGTAGCTAAGTAAGGGGGAGGTTATGGGGGTTGTAGTAACCCCCCACCCTTTTGGGCTGGCGGAGGTAAAAATGTGGGGTCCTAAGACAACAATTTAAAAAATTTTTTCTCAAGCTTCGCTCCGCTCAGTGCTCGACATTTATATACCTTTTTACGACTTTTAAGTGATGTTTCTAATGAATTTCAAAGACAATATTTGAAAATTTTTTCGTGCTGTCGCACGATTTTTAATGTTATACCTTTTAGAACCTAACATTCTTAAATTTTTTTTTGTAGGTCTTGATTACGAATCCGACCTCCTGTTTTTGATTTGACCCCCGGGGGGCGCAAGGGGTTGCAACCCCCCTTGGGGGGCATTCTGACTATATACCAGTTTTACTTCAAAACACGTACTCGGGAGTTTTTGTAGGTCCTGATTACGAATCCGACCTCCATTTTTCAATTTGACCTGACCTCCGGGGGGCGCTAGGGGGTATAACATTATTAAGCCGAGATTCATCAAATATTGTTCAAATAATCTTCGATTTTTCATGGGTAGCGCGGGAGCGCCACGGGGCGATTTAGCCCCGTGGCGCCGCGCCAACCATAATTAGAGAACGTGGGTAAATTTTGAAATTCAGAACCTTCTTCTTCTTCTTATTCCAACGCTCCATTCTTAAAAACGATATTCCTCATTCGTTACTGATTGATCAAAAATAAACATGGGCTCATTAGAAAAAAGAAGGAATTACGCAACTTTCTTAGGAAGCACTTTTTTCATTTAGGTCCTGGTTATCGATTTATTGATCAAAATAAAAAAAATTAAAAAATAGACAAATAAAAACTCCTAACCGCACAATAACAGCCTTTTGGCAACAATAAGGATTGTACAGAGCAGACAACCAACATCCCCTCATAAAAACCGCACAAAAATAGCAGACCGGTTTTAATTGGTGGCAGAAACGGCACCAGTTCCCAGCGCCATCTGCTTCAACCGCGCGGAAAACGGCAAAAACAACAGAGTACTTTTTTTAATTCTTTGCATCACTGATGACAAAATTAATTCATATTTTTTTTTATAAAAAAAAAATATTACGCGTGGGTGGCGCGGGAGCGCCACGCGCCGGTAATCATCGGTGGTGCGGGGTGCTAACTGCAATTTAACCCACGGCACCGCGCCAACTATACTTAGAGAACGTGAGTAAATTTTGTTATTCATGTTCGTCATCTTATTATTATTATTATTTTTATTTTAAAAATTATAATTGGAATCATTGGCGCACGGCATCGCGCCAACTATATTTAGAGAACGTAGGTAAACTTTGTCTGGAGCGCAACTGCACCGCACTAACTATAATTAAACAACGTGGGTTAATTTTGTAATTTAAATTCATCTTCTTCTTCTTATTATTTTTTATTTTATCTCGGCAACGGAATGATTATAAACATATGTCATTGCGCAACTAAAACTATAGTTTATTCGGCTATTTTTTAATTTAATTCAAAAAAAGTGGTAAACTAGCCTTGAAAAATGCTCTAAGAATAGAGCAGGAAAAAGGGGCGATTTTTCCCCGGGCGTATGTTTAGACAGAAAAGATGTAGACTAGTCTGAGATGGACATTATGGGGACTATAGGAAATTTGCATTTGGTTTGGCCAGCTGCTCACTAAATAAAAATTTCTACAATATGATAATGATTTGTTTATACATTGATCTAATCACACAGCACTGTTGCATTTTTTTTAGTTTGATGAAATGTCAATTGAAAAAATTTTACTCACAGCAATCTTTGACAAGCGCGAAATCGCCACTTTTTCAATTTATAGTTGTTTCTTACACATACAAATATAACCTTCTAATTGAAAAAGTGGCGATTTCGCGCTTGTCAAAGATTGCTGTGAGTATGATTTTTTCAAATGACATTTCATCAAACTAAAAAAAAAATGCAACAGTGCTGTGTGATTAGATCAATGTATAAACAAATCATTATCATATCGTAGAAATTTTTATTTAGTGAGCAGCTGGCCAAACCAAATGCAAATTTCCTATAGTCCCCATAATGTCCATCTCAGACTAGTCTACATCTTTTCTGTCTAAACATACGCCCGGGGAAAAATCGCCCCTTTTTCCTGCTCTATTCTTAGAGCATTTTTCAAGGCTAGTTTTTATTTTGTGCACCATTATTAAGAGGGGTAAATTCTTTAAAGATCGTTCAAGTAAATTTCAATTTTTTTTCGGTGCAACATTATTAATCCAGGTGGAATTCCTTAAAAACTGTTTAAATAAATTTCGATTTTTTTTCTGTGCATCATTATTACAAGAGGAAGGGAAATTTCTTTATAAAGCGTTAAAATAAATTTTGATTCTTTTTTGTACACCATTATTAAGAGGGGGGGAGCAATTTTTCAGAAATCGTTCAAATAAATTTCGATTTTTTCTCTCTGTGAACTATACATTATTAAAAAGCAGGGGGAAAATCTTCAAAAATCGTTCAAATAAAGTTTGTTTTCTTCCTGTGCAAAATTATTAAGCCAGAGGGAATTGTTAAAAAGCTGTTCAAATAAATTTTGATTTTTGTATTCTGTGCACCATTATTAAGAGGGAAAAATTCTTTAAGAATCGTTCAAATAAATTTCGATTTTTTTTCTGTGCACCATTATTAAGAGGGGGGAAATCTTTAAAAAATCGTTTATAGTTAAGTTAAGTTATATAAGTTATATGCCTTTAAAACTACGAATTTACTTATATTTTGTAAAATAATATAATTTTACTCATAGTTAACCAATCGTGCAGTTTAAACGATTTAATAAATTAGTAAATTTGTTTGTTTTATGTTTCAAAACGTTACTGGTACTATTATTAATGTGGATATTAATTTTAATTATACCGAACATCGATATATAAAACTAGAAAGGAGAGAGCCCGTAGGGCCCTCGCCTTTCTAGTAGGTATATATAAATTTAGTCTCGTGTATTTTGGTCAGGAAGAGGCTATACTAAAAATTTACAGCAGCCTGAGGCATAAATGCCTTCCTGGACCTACCCAAGCTTAAGAGGGGGATATTTATTTACCCTGGGCAAGATTCTTGCCCTGGGGTGAAGGCCACAATCCAGCTGTCTATGGAAGCATACCACGTAGTCGTGGGTTAATCTCAAAAGGCGCCTAAAGAGGTATGATTTTTTGGTAAGGTGAAAATAAGGGGGAGGGGGATAGGGGAAGTAAGAATTTAAATATCACTAAACAATACTTTCAAACTGCTACGAAAAAAAACTTTAGGATTTTTTTTGAAGGGGGGACCCTCACGTTTTTTTAAATTTTGGGAGAGAAAAATTTTTTCTTTAATATTAATACAGAAACTTTCCTGATGCCTTCCAAAAGAATAATATTCTTTAATTAATTATTAATATTAATTAATATTATTAATAGTCAAAAAACTAAAATTGTCCCGCTATGCGGGTAGTTTAAATTGACAATTTATCCTAGTTTTTCGATTTCAAATCGATTATCCCGTTCAGTAGTTAAGACATAAATGTTTAATAAAACTATTTAAACACTATTATTCTTTTACTGACGTTTAAACACATGTTTTAAATGTATAAAAAACCTTAAAATTTGTAAACTAAGGCTTGTACCCATAAGTGGGGAGGGGGGTTGGGGGGGTTTACCCCCAGAAATACCGATTATGAGTCATTCCATGTCATATTAACCAAAAAAAATGAAAAAATTTGACGCACCATCACCGATTTTGATGAAAGTTGTTACGTACGATTGTTGCCCTTATAGAGAAATGCAAAAAGTGAAATTTTCAGCTCAAAATACCTTCTGGTTCCAAAGTTATGACCCTTTAAATTTTGGGTTTCGGCCCGTTTTTGGTGAAACCGGACTTTTTTTAATGGCTCATAATAACCTGAAACATATTTGAAATAGACCCTATCTTCTCAAGTAACTGTCGATTCTTTGGATACATTCAGGAAAAGTTTTAAAACTGACTTAAATAAGCGCTCTTTTTGAGCCTTTAAAGTCATTTCATAGAAAAAAAAGAATAGAAAAAAAAGAAAAAAAGAAAAAAAGAAAAGAAAAATGAAATGATGAAACAGTAGAATTAAACTATGCATAGACTATGCTTAGTAAAATATTAATTCTGTTATCTGATCATTAAAAATAAATAAAAAAAGACCATTTTTAGCGTTTTTAGTACTGGGACCCCCCAAATTTTAGGGGGGAGGCGTCCGAGGTACCCCCCAAAATTTTTTTTTTGGGGGAAGGGGTGTCGGCTATAATCGGGGTTTTTTAGTGGTATAACCCTCCTGCCCACCTATGGGGAGGGGTCCGGTAACAGAATGCCCTCCCCGGGAGAGAAAATTTTTAATTTAAGGCGCTAAAATACACTAAATTTTGATTCTAGATAATACTTTTACAAAATTTAAGGTTGTTTATACCTTTAGGTACATCATAGGTGATAACGGTCCCGGCAGCTAGGGGGAGGGTGGTTGGTTTCCCCAGGTTAATCGAATTTTGAATTCTAGGAGATGGGGGGTCCGGACCATAGGTGGGCAGGGGTTAGGTTGGAGGGTTATACCTCCCAAAAATCTCGATTATAGCCGACATTCCCCCTAAAATTTGGGGGTCCCAGCATACATGGGCACGTTGGTGCGGAGTGGGGGGTTAAACCCCAAATTAAGGGGGTTAAAATCCCAGAAACACAAAATACCCATATCGTTATTTTCCGGAGTGCATTTTACCCATATCGTTTTCGTTTTTCGATTTCAAAGAAAAAATAGGTAAAAAACGCTAATTTTAGGTTAAAAAGGCCTTTTTATTGCATAAAACTTAAGTTTGGAGACAGTTAGAAGTCATTTTAGAGACATTTTTTTTATTTTTCCGAAATGGGGGGTTAGCCTTTTGCCCCTCCCACCACTTCTGAGTGGAGAGTGGTTAAACCCCCTTCTCAGAATTTGCTTGGTTAACCGCCCCCCCGTGCCCATTGTATAGGTACCAGTACTAAAAACGCTAAAAATGTGGTATTTGGCGTATACCCCAAAATAAATTTTGTGCACTCCCCAAAAAATTCGAGCGTCGGGCATGAGTTCAAAATCTCGGAAGCTGCCCCATCTATGGTTTGGAACCCCCCCCCCCCCCACTAGATTTAAAAGGGAGTCGAGCTGGTGTACGAAATTTTGAAATCTGGAGGGGGGTAAGGTCCAGGTGGGGTCCGTGTCCAAAGCAAAACAATTTTAAACCATAATAACTTTAATAATTGTTCTTTTTATAGGATAATACTATTAGTATTACTATATACATTTTATTGAATACAAAGAGCGATATTCTGGTTCTGGTATAAAAAGCATACATGGGCACGGGGGGGGGGTTGGGGGGTTAACCCCCCCCCAAATTCTGAGAAGGGGGGTTTAACCCCCCCCCCACACAGAAGTGGGGGGGAGAAAAAGTTAACCCCCTCCCCAATTTTGGAAAAATGAAGAAAAAAAATGTCTTTAAAATGACTTCTAACTGCCTCCAAACTTAAGTTTTGTGGTCAAAATGAATGTTTTAAGCAGTAAAAAGCTCAAAAATGCAATAAAAAGGGCTTTTTGACCTAAAATTAGCGTTTTTTACCTATTTTTCCTTCCAAATCGAAAAACGATATGGGTAAAATGTATTTAAGAAAAAAAACGTATATGGGTATTTTGCGTTTCTCAAATTTTAACCCTCCTATAATTTGGGGTTTAACCCCCCCCCCACTCCGGACCAACTTGCCCATGTATGATAAA
>JASAMX010020199.1:0-10364 GCA_030248175.1 Microlaimidae sp. YZB2_3 | reverse complement strand
TATATGTCGTACATTTTTACTCATTCAGTTACGTATTGCTCAATCTTATTTCGATTTTGAAAGAAAAATAGGGTAAAAAAACGCTAATTTTAGGTCAAAAAGCCTTTTTAATGCATTTTTAAAGCTTTTTTTGCTTAAAGCACTCATTTTAAGCTTAAAACTTAAGTTTGGAGGCAGTTAGAAGCCATTTAAAGACATTTTTTCTTACATTTTTTTCAAAATTGGGCGGGAAAAGGGATTAACGTTCCCCTACTTCTGAATAAAGGGGGGTTATAAATCCCCATCTCAGAATTTGAGTGTGTGTTGTTAACCATACAACATGGGCAAGTTGGTCCGGAGTGGGGGGTTAAACCCCAAATTAGGAGGGGGGAGGTTAAAATCTGAGAAACGCAAAATACCCAATTCGTTTATTTTCTGGAGTGCATTTTGCCCATATCGTTTTTCGATTTTAAAGAAAAAAAATAAGTGAAAAACGCTTATTGTAGGTCCAAAAGCCCTTTTTATTGCATTTTTGAGCTTTTTATTGTTTAAAACATTCATTTTGACCTCAAAACTTAAGTTTGGAGGCAGTTAGAAGTCGTTTTAAAGACATTTTTTCTTCAATTTTCAAAAATTTGGGGTTAACCTTTTCTCCCCCCCCACACTTCTGAGTGGGGGGGTTAAACCCCCTTCTCAGAATTCGGGGGGGGGTTAACCCCCCAGTCCCTCCCCGTGCCCATATATGGTGTTAACCCCCCCCCCCCAACCCGTCCCCCAACCCCCTTTTTTGTGCCCATGTATGACAGTATGACTATTACCCCCTCCCCTTATCGATCTATGCGCATAGATAGGTGGGCAGGGAGTTAAAGAGTGGATTATATTATATAACCCACAAAAAATCACGATTACTGCCGACACTCCCCCCCAAATTTTGGGGTCGGGTATACTCCCAAAATCTGAGAGGCCTATGCCCCTAACTTGGTTAGTCCCTTCAAAATACCTACATATGGGCAGGCCTCGTTAAAATAAATTTTTATGGTTATAAATTGCGATGTATTTAAGAAAAAAATGGCAAAAAACTAATTTTTGGCAAAAGCTATTTTTAATATAATTTTTAAGCTTATTATTGCTAAACCATTTATATTTAAATTGTTAAGTTTAAGTTATATTTATGTTTTTAGCTCTAAATCATTGTTTGGTGAGTAGTAAAAAGGAAAGGAATGGAGATATGCTGAGAAACCCATACATGGGCACGGGGGGGGGGTTGGGGGGGGTGTTAACCCCCCCAAATTCTGAGAAAGTGGCCTTTAACCCCCACTCAGAAGTGGGGGGGGAAGAAAAGGTTAACCCCCCCAATTTTGGAAAAATGAAGAAAAAAAATGTCTTTAAAATGACTTCTAACTGCCTCCAAACTTAAGTTTTGAGGTCCAAATGAAGGTTTTAAGCAATAAAAGCTCAAAAATGCAATAAAAAGGGCTTTTTGACCTTAATTTATTGTTTTTTACCTGTTTTTCCTTCAAAAATCAAAAACCGATATGGGTAAAATGACTTCAGAAAAAAAAGCGATAGATGTATTATGCGTTTCTCGGATTTTAACCCCCCCCCCCTAATTTGGGGTTTAACCCCCCCACTCCGGACCAACTTGCCCATGTATGGAGAAACCTGTCTATATATGGGTAATATAGATGGATAAGATCCATTTGTACTGTAGCAAATTGCCTACCACCACAAAAAAAAAATCGTAAAAAGTGTGTATATGACGCAGTCAGCTACAAAATCACAAACAAAATTAGCACACAAATTAAAATTTTAGGTTTGATCGTCGGCGGTATAAAAAAATTGACTTCCAAATCTCAGGAGCCGACTTCTGGACGGGGGGAGGGATTAACGTTTTCTCACCCCCTCCCTCCACTTCTGATCTCCCCTAACCCCTCCCCCTATCGCCTATCCAGCTATGCTCATAGGTGTTTTTGGGAGGAACAGAGAGACCTGACCAAAACAGGCTGACCCAACCTCCTCCTCCCGATCAATTTACAAGTATAATTGTTTATTTACTGTCAAAAACTCGGTTGTTTAGTAAAAAACAGTTTACACTTTTAAGGCGTAAATAGGCTGTTTTAGTATATAAAATTCAATATTAGACCTAAAAACACTTAAATTACTAATTTACAAAAACTTTGTTAAAAAATCGGTTCCCCCTAAATTTGAAATCTCGCCACCCGGGTCGACCGCGACCCCCCCCCTCCCTAAAAAGCCAGGGGGTTTAGGTTTGCCCCTTCCCCCTAAAAATGTTTTGGCCCTCCACCCGGAGGTGGAGCTCCCCCCTCCCTAGCGGACCTGACCAAAAACACCTATGCCTATGCTCATAGGTGGGCGAGGAGTTGGAGAAATTTTTATTGAAAATTAAAATTACAGAATTTTTTTACATTTATCCAAGTAACATTTTTAGGTTTAATCGTCGGCGGTATTATTAAATTGACTTCAAAATCTAAGGAGCCGACTTCCGGGCGGAAAGGGGGGTTAACTTTTTCTCCTCCCTCCCCACTTCTGGATAAAGAGGGGTTATAAACCCCCATCTCAAATTTTGGTAGGGGTGTCGTGTCACGTGTGTGTGTGTTAACCCCCTCCCACCAACCTCCCTTTCTCTGCCCATATATGGCTATTATTACCCTCTCCCCTATCCACACAGGCTCATAGGCATATATGTCTTTTTTGTGGGAGGACAGAGGGGTCCACCCCCCATAGAGCCAAAATTTTGGACCTCCTAGAAAAAATCCAGAGGCGCCCCTCCCAAAGCTCGAGAACGGTCCGGCCTGACCTCTTCCCTAGCGAGGCTGACCCCACCCCCTCCTGTCCGATTTAAAAGTATAATTTTTTATTTACTGTCAAAAGAACGGTTTTTTAGTTAAAACAGTGTTTAAATACCCTTTTTAGGCCTAAATAGGCTATTTTAGTATATAAAATTCAATATTAGACCTAAAAGCACTTAGATTATTGATTAAAAAAACTTTGTTAAAAAATCGGAACCCCCTAAATTTGAAATCTCGCACCACGACCCCCCTGAAAAGCCTGGGGGGTCCGGACCCCCTCCCCTAAAAAATTTTGGCCTTCCACCCGGGTGGGCCCCCCTAGCGGACCCGACCGAAAACATCTAGGTTCCTAGGTGTTTTTTGGGAGGGAAAGACAGATGGGTCTAGCCCCCTCAAAAAAGGCGGGGGGGGGGTTCAGACCCCCCTACTAAAAATTTTTGGCCATTCCTCTACCCCTAGCGGAACTGACCAAAAACACCTATGCGTATACCTATGCTCACTCAGACCTGTGCACGGTCTGGAAATGCCCCCCTCCCGTTTTATTGGAGGATTTGCCCCCCCTTTTTATTGCCCCCCCCGCCAAAAAATGGAAAAGTACCCTAAAATTATGACGCCATTTTTGACCTATGATGACGCCATCATAGCAATTTTTTTGCAGTTTTTAGCCTATTTCAATGTATTTTAAACAATTTCAGACCTATTTTTACCTTATTTTCGCTTTTTTTGTCCTTTTTTTCTCTTTTCCCTTCTTTTTTCTTTTATTTTCTTTCCCCCTTGCTTGCCCCCTCCCGTTTCAAAAAAGTTGCCCCCGTGCCCCTGTTTTGGAATTGCCCCCCCGTTTAAACCCCGGGGGGAGGCCAGACCTGTGCACTGCCCCCTCCCGGGGTTAAAACGGGGGGGGGGGGCAATTCCAAAACGGGGGGGGGGGCACGGGGGGGGCAACTTTTTTCGGAAACGGGGGGGGGGAATAAAACGGGGGGGCAAGCAGGGGGAAAGAAAAAGAGAAAAAAAAGTAGAAAAAAAGAGAAAAAAAGGAAAAAGGGAAAAAAGGGACAAAAAAAGCGGAAATAAGGTAAAAATAGGTCTAAAATGGCTTAAAATACATTGAAATCGGGTAAAAACCGCAAAAAATTCGCGATGATGGCGTCATCATAGGTCAAAAATGGCGTCATATTTTTAGGGTACTTTTTCATTTTTTGGCGGGGGGGGGGGGGGGCACTAAAACGGGGGGGGGGGGCAAATCCTCCAATAAAACGGGGGGGGGCATTTTCAGACCGTGCACAGGTCTGGGAGGCAGTGCACAGGTCTGCTCATTCATAGTTGGGCGAGGAGTTGGAGAAATTTTTATAGAAAATTAAGATTATAAAAATTTTTTTACATTTACTCAAGTGAGATTTTTAGGTTTAATCGTGGGCGGTATTATTAAATTGGCTTCCAAAACTCAGGAGCCGGACAGCTACGTGGTGGTCTTGCAGAACAATAAAACGCAGCTGAGAGAACCGCCCGACTACTTGCGCCTGCGACTGTCGGTTAAAAACAGCACCCCGTCTTATTTCCACTACCAGCTGACGGAAAGAATTTACAGGGACGCGGGCAACAAAGAAGAGGAGGCCCCGATGGAGGAAAAGGTGAGGATTTTATCGCGACTGGCGGAATATGCTCGGTCACCGATTTTCGACGACCTGTTTTGGTGGAATTTTCTAAAGCTTTTTTTTAAATTTATTTTAGCGAAATTAAAATAATATTAGACCTGTTTTCACTTAACTTTTGTTTTTTGCCTTCTTTTTGTTTGTTTTCCTCTTTTTTGCGCATCCAGAGGTTGTAAAACGGTTGCTCCCCCCCCAGACCTGTGCACGGTCTGGAACCCCCCGCCCCCCCGCTTTATTGGAGGATTTGCCCCCCCCCGTTTTATCTCCCCCGCCAAAAAAATGTAAAATACCCTAAAATTATGGCGCCATTTTTTACTTATAATAACGCCACCATCGCGAATTGTTTCTAATTGTTTCGCGAATTGTTTCGCAAATTTTAGCCTATTTCAATCCATTTTAAGCCATTATTTTAGACCTATTTTTACCTTATTTTCGCCTTTTTTTGTCCCTTTTTTTCCTTTTTTCCTTTGTTTTTCTCTTATTTTTTCTTCTTTTTTTTCTCTTTTTTTTCTTTCTCTTCGGCTTGCTCCCTCCGTTTTATTGCCCCCTCCCCAGTTTCAAAAAAGTTGCCCCCCCCCCGTTTTGGAATTGCCCCCTTCCAATCATAGGTGAGCACGGTCGGGGAAGCTAGGGGGGAGGGTGGTTACCCGGGGTAAATCGAATTTTGAATTCTAGGAGGGGGGTCCGGACCCACCCTAGCTTTTTAGGGGGGGTCGACTTGGGGTGCGAAGTTTTGAAATCTAGAGGGGGGTCAGGTGGGGTCCGGTGTCCAAAGCAAAACAGTTTTAAACCATAATAACTTTAATAATTGTTCTTTTTATAGGATATTACTACATTTTATTGAATAAAAAGCCATATTCATGTATAAAAAGGGTGTGAAAGCATGAATATGTGATGAAAATTCACGTTTTTGGAAGAAAATTTAGTATAAAAAAGTACCTAAAATTTTTCCGAGGGGGGAGGAGGGGGGGGGGTCAGATTTCAAATTCTAGAGGGGGGTCAGGGGTAAAAAATTCGGAAATTTGGGGGGAGGGGGGCCCCCTAGATTTTCGTCTAGGGGGGGGCCCAAAATTTCGAGGCTAGGGGGGGGGTGGACCCCACCCTGCCCCTCCTTTCTCACCTATGGGGCAATTCCAAAACGGGGGGCACGGGGGGCAACCTTTTTGAAACGGGGGGGCAAGCAAGGGCGAAAGAAAAAAAAGAGAAAAAAAGGAGAGAAAAAAGAAGGGAAAAGAGAAAAAAAGGACAAAAAAAGCGAAAATAAGGTAAAAATAGGTCAGAAATTGGTTAAAAAGGGAAGGGAGGGGGGCCTAGATTTTCGTCTAGGGGAGAAGTTCCAAAATTTCGAGGCTAGGGGGGGTGGACCCCACCCTGCCGCCCCTTTCTCACCTATGCTTCCTATAAAACCCGGAGGGCAGTGCACAGGTCTGCCCCCCGTGCCCCTTTAGTGGAAATTCCCCCCGTAAAACCCCAACGCCGTTAGATTAATAAATAAAAAAAACAAAAATAAAAAGGTAAATGAAACAAAAAAAAATTGTTAAAACATAAGAAACATAAAAATCTAATTAAAAGTATAACAACCTGCATTTAATAATTATAAACAGTCGTTTACTCCACCGACAACTGGGTGCATGATAAACTAACTAACTAAAGGCGATTGATTATTATTTAGGCCACGTTTAGTCCAGAAATATTCTTCAACATTCTTCTTCCGCCGATTATTTTCAACGCTGGCTACAGTCTTAAAAGAAAGCATTTCTTTAGAAACATCGGAAGCATTATGATGTTCGCCTTTTTAGGAACAACACTATCCTGTATAGTAGTTGGGTAGGATGATTGATGTATTTTTTTGTTGATTTAATTCGTCGTCACCAAGGGAGTAGCCAGGGTGGTTATGGGGGTTGTAACCATACATGGGCAAGTTGGCCCGGAGTGGTGGGAAGTTAAACCCCAAATTAGGGGGGGGGGTTAAAATCCGAGAAACGCAAAATACCCATATCGTTTTTTTTCTGGAGTGCATTTTATCCATATCGTTTTTCGATTTTGAAGGAAAAATATGTAAAAAACCCTAATTTTAGGTCAAAAAACCATTTTTATTGCATTTTTGAGCTTTTTATTGCTTAAAACATTCATTTTGACCTTAAAACTTAAGTTTGGAGGCAGTTAGAAGTCATTTTAAAGACATTTTTTTCTTCATTTTTCCAAAATTGGGGGGGGTTAACCTTTTCTGCCCCCCACCCACTTCTGAGTGGGGGGTTAACCTTTTCTCCCCCCCCCCACTTCTGAGTGGGGGGAAGGGTTTAACCCCCCTTCTCAGAATTTGGGGGGGGTTAATAACCCCCCGACCCCCCCCCGTGCCCATGTATGGTTGTTGTAACCCCCTCCTCTTTTTGGGCTGGCGGAGGTAAAAATTTGGGGGTCCTATAAGAAAAATTTTAAAAAATTTTCTCGATAAAATATCTTTTTTACAACTTTTAAGTGATGTTTCTAATTTTATAGACAATTCTTGAAAACTTTTTTCGTGCTGTCGCAGGATTTTAAATGTTATACCTTTTGAAACCTAAAATTTTCCAAGTATAACTTAAAAAAACAATGCAAATAACAGCGAAAAAATCACTTAGCGCGAAGCGCAAAATTTTTTTTACCCTTTTAATGTCTTTTTTACGGTATTTTGAAAATTTGGAGTACAACCCCCTCTTTCGAAAAATTTGTATAGAGTACTACAATCCCCCTGGTTACGCCCCTGGTTCCCCCCGAAATCCTGGCTACGCCCCTAGTCGTCACTACAGCAAAGTGAATCACAGTCGTTACGAAATAAAATGTTACTCATTCTAATTAATAGGATGTTTATTTTTGAAATTTACGAGTCACATTCGTATATATTTTATGTTTTTAAATTTGTTGCTAGTTAGGCGACACCGGGAAAAATTTATTATACATAATATCTTAAAAAACATCACTTAGATTCTAAACAGTAGATTACAAAAAGTTTATTTTTACTAAGCGTAAGCGAAACCTAAAAATTAGCTACAAAAACTAATAAAAAAGTGGAAACAAGTCCTAAAAAGTTAATACGTTTAAACAAGCCTTAAACAAGCCCTGCTTTAAGAAGTGAATTTTTCCGAAGATGTAAATCAGACACCGTCTAGACAAGCTCTCTCCGTTATTAAATAATGGTATTAAAATATCTTTCAGTCAGGAATAAAATGTGCGTACTTATTAAATACCTCTGCACTATATACTTTCCCATAAAGATAAAAATCTAAAACGAATAAACCATTTAATAAACTATTCAGTGGATTAACCCTTCTTCTCTCCCATTGCGAAGTGAGGGGGAGGTTAAGTTTGTTTTAAGTTTACTTTTCAAGTTATTTGAAATTTGACAATCATAGGTGAGAACGGTCCACGAAGAAAGGGGGGGGGTGGTTACCCGGGGTAAATCGAGTTTTTAATTCTAGGGCGGGGGTCCCAGGGGGGTCTGGACCCCCCTAGCTTTTTAGGGGGGGGGGTCGACCCGAGGTGCAAAATTTTGAAATCTAGAGGGGGATCAACTGGGGTACGGTGTCCAAAGCGAAACAGTTTTAAACCATAATAACTTTAATAATTGTTCTTTTTATAGGATAATACTACATTTTATTGAATAAAAGACGATATTCTGGTGTAAAAAGGGTGTAAAAACATAAATATGTGTTAAAATGACGTTTTTGGAAGAAAATTTAGTATGAAAAAGTACCGAAAATTTTCCCGGAGGGGGGGTCAGATTTTAAAATTTAGAGGGGGGGTCAGGGGTAAAAAATTCAGAAATTTGGAGGGAAGGGGGGAGGCCTGGATTTTCGTCTAGGGGGGGTCCCAAAATTTCGAGGCTAGGGGAGGGGGTGGACTCCACCCTCCCCCCCCCCTTTCTCATCTATGTTGACAATTGAAGAAAATTTTAGTTATATCATGTACGGCGTGGTGCAAGCGGCCGGTTTGACAAATTTTACGCAACAAGAAACTTTATTTTTTGGCGCAGTTATATCCGCTACAGATCCAGGTAAGATATTAGCCTAAAAGAAAAAAAATCAATAAAATACACGTTGGGTTCAGGGTTTTTTTATTTTTTTTATAAACAGAAAGCCCTATCCAAAACAAAGATGCAGGCGTTTCCCCATATGTTTTTTGTTTAACATTTTTATTTTGCTTAGAATAGCTAAGTGCGGTGTCTTTTTCTGAAATTTTAAAATAAACGTATTATTTAAGCGTTTATTTAGTACCGAAAACACGATTTTTTACTAAAAAACTTTTTGTAAAGTTTTTTTACTCCAAGAGCAAGCCAAGAGAAATGCCTTGCTTTGTATATTTGCGTGACGTGCTGGTTGGTACACGTTGCGGGCTTAAAAATATTTTGCTCAAAATAAAAAGAAATAATTTTAAATTAATAACGCGCTTAATGAGATATTACGAATATCACCATACAATCATTCAAACAAAAACCAAAATTAAACTTAAATTAAAGCTTAAACTTTTAAACTTTATAACAAACAAATCCACTTGCTCAGTACATATTACACCGTAAAATATTTGTAGTGACAGTCCTGGCGATTTTTCAAGACATGAACGTGGATGTGGATCTGTACGCCATTGTGTTCGGGGAAAGTGTTCTAAACGACGCCGTCGCCATCGTTTTAGCAAGGTAGATCTTTTTATATAACGGGCATAGGCAAAGGGAGTGGTTTAGAATACAGACCTGCGCACGGTCTGAAAATGCCCCCCCCGTTTTATTGGAGGATTTGCCCTGCCGCCCCCCCCCCGTTTTATTGCCCACCCCCCTCCGCCAAAAAATGAAAAAGTACCCTAAAAATACGACGCCATTTTTGACCTATGATGACGCCCGGGCATAGGCAAAGGGAGTGGTTTAGAATAGGATGGGCTGTGCACGGTCTGAAAATGCCCCCCCGTTTTATTGGAGGATTTGCCGCCCCCCCCCCCGTTGTATTGCCCCCCCGCCAACAAATGAAAAAGTACCCTAAAATTATGACGCCATTTTTGACCTATGATGACGCCATCATCGCGAATTTTTTGCAGTTTTTGGCCTATTTCAATGTATTTTAAGCCATTTTAGACCTATTTTTACCTTATTTCCGTTTTTTTGTCCCTTTTTTCCCTTTTTCCTTCTTTTTTTCTCTTTTTTTCTCCTTTTTTCTCTTTTTTTTCTTTCACCCCTGCTTGCCCCCCCGTTTTATTGCCCCCCCCGTTTCAAAAAAGTTGCCCCCCGTGCCCCCCCATTTTGGAATTGCCCCCCCGTTTTAACCCCGGGGGGGCAGTGCACAGGTCTGAGAATAGAATGGACTGTGGGCATTATAAGAACCCAAGGATGTACTCAATTTTTTTTTTAATTTTTAAGGGTTGTTGAAACCTTTAAATGGGTTTTTCACAAACTAGTTTTTTGGACTTAGGCAGTTCTTGCACGCCGCCGACGATAGGGTAGTGCATTTAATTTGGGCACTTTTTCGTTTTTCCAATGTAACTTTTTACTGTATAGCCCGATTTTCATGTTTGATAGCTTATTTTAAAGCTTTTACGATACTGCGTTGCGTCATAAAAGTTTCACTGTACGAAAGTTGTTTTTTTACTCAATTAAATCAGTTTTTAAAAAAATGGAAAATTGCCGAAATTAAATAAATGCATTTAATTTCGGCACTTTACAAACAATCGATTGTTTCTCAGTCAAAAAATCATCATTTTGAAAAATTTAAAAGCCTATCATTATCTACAGACAGTTTTCTTTAATTTAAGCTTCTACTTGTTGTTCAACGTGTAACTGGAAAAAAGTTACAGCTAAAATGCCAAATGGTATCGAAATGAGCAAAATTTGGGAAAAAAGTGCATTTAATTTCGGCACTTTTTAAAAAGACCCCCTTTATCGAGTTTAAGTGCAGTGCTATGA
>JASAMX010020197.1:0-11424 GCA_030248175.1 Microlaimidae sp. YZB2_3 | reverse complement strand
ATGTTGGTGTACTTCGTTCAGTTACGTATTGCTCTTGAAAGCACTACAGGCAGCAAAATGACATAAGAATTAAACGGAACCCAGCCTACGGTAAATTGAGTTGTTAGAATTACCAGGCAAAGGCGAGTAAGGTGAATTTGGGTTTGAAATATGACCACTTTGTGGATTAACAGATGTATTTTGCCTACCAATAAATTGTGTATTTGGACTGGTATTTTGAAAGTGGCTTTTAGGAGCATATGGTAATTGCTTGGATTTGTTTTTATTTTTACCACCATAGGCACCCTTAGCTTTGCTATACGGGTGAAACACATTGGTATTAGGCGGACCGTTAAATTTTTTTGGAAAACGCCTATTTTTGGAGAAATTTGTTGACTTGCCCACAGAGTTAAAAGTAGTACCTTGGCTGTTTGATTGTTGAAATGTTTGTGTATTATTAGAATTGTTACCTATAGGGCTTACAATATTACCCTGAGTGTTACTGTTACTGTTAAAACAGTGTCAGTTGTTTTTTTTTACTGTTAATTTTTTTTAAACTTGAGTTCGCAAATTTTATTTCTACTTGATGAAAATCTACGTGTAGATTGCGCAAGATACAATTGACAACACTTGTTTTAAGGCCCGTTCACACTTACGCACAATGCACAATGCACGATGCACAATGCATTATAGTACCTGTTCACACTTACGCACAATGCATAATGCATTAAAACGAATTTTCAGCCAAAACTATTGTTAAATACGGTTTAAAATGCTTGTTTCTTTTATTAAAAAACGAAACCTAACAATGAATAGCGTTGCTGCAAATCCAAGTTGACAAAAACTCAAATTGACCGATTTTGGGATAAACAATCCTGAATATTAGTCAACAAAGCTAAAAAATAAATTAGTAAAATATAATTCTAAAATTCACTCTTTTTTTGATTTATTTTTGCAAGAATTATGTTTTATATTTGTGCGGCACAAAAAACAAAATGTGTTTAAATTTTTCGATTTTTAAATTTTATGTATAATGAAATGTGAAGTCGTTTGTTCAAGAATATTTATTATTTGATTCGTTTTTTAACAGAAGACTGCGGGGCCCGTCGCGTTGCGCAAGATGTCGTTCCAAACGTACAAAATTTTCGAAACGCGCTGCTACTGGCAGAAAACTTGAAAGTGTGAACGGGCTTATTTAGCAGAAGCTGAAAAAAGTTTTGAAAAAAAGTTTTATAATAAATGGAAAAGTATTAAAGCTACAATAAATCTAAAAACTTAATGCAAGAAAAGACTGAAACAAGTCTCTCTAAAACAACCAAATTAATAATAAATTTCATTAAACTTTCAGAAACAACAAAATTTAAAAAAAAATAAGTGTAAAAGCTTTGGTTTGCGTATTTTAACCATTTGACAAAAATTAATGTGAGAAAGTGTGGATAAATTTTTGCACGCGTGAATCAGCTATATCAATACATTTTTATATTTTAACCGTTTCGGTGACGTGTGACTCAAATAATGCCGTCGTACTAATATAGCTGATTAATCATGCAAAAAATTATCCACGCAGTTTGAATTTTTTACATTAATTTTCGTCAAATAGTTAAAAAACGCAAACTAAAGCTTTTACATTTTTTTTTTTATTTTATTAAATTTTGTTGTTTCTCAAAGTTTAATAAAATTTATTGTTAATTTGCTTGTTTTAGGTAGACTTGTTTCAGTCTTTTCTTGCATTAAGTTTTTAGACTTATTGTAGCTTTAATGCTATTCCATTTAATTTAAGGTTTTTTTTCGAAACTTTTTTGGCTTTTGCTAGAATTTCCGTCTTTTAAAACATTGGATCCAATGTCAATTTTTAAAAAAAGTAAACAAAAAAATTATAGAAAATTTTTGAACTTAATAATATCAATACAATCCTTTCAAAATAAAAAAATTTAAAAATATATTTATTTTTTAAAAGTATATTGTACAATATTTCCGTATGTTTAGCAACTCCTGTATTTTTTGATGTCACAAAAATACGACCCCTATAAATGCGAGTTTTAAAAGAAAAGTAAATTCAGCAGGTAATTTGCAATGCAAAACGTCAGGTGTTAGAGTACGGAGGCTGGAGATTACAATTTCAAGTTTTGTATTGCCTATATTTTATCCAAAACGCTAGAAACGAGTAATTTGTTAGCAATTTTATAGTAGATACTTCACCATTTTTTTAACTTTAGTCTCATTAATATCTTTTTTGTCCGAAATGTCACACATAAATCTTACCGCGGTAAGCTCTACGCATGGTTTAAGTGGTACTCCCGTCATACATAATTTTTTGTGCGCGAATAGTGCCTAGTGAGCCAGCAAATTGATATGGTTAAAGCTGTACTGTAGCAATATGCAAATTTTTGCAACATGAAATATCCTACGTAATACACTGTTTCCGTGTGAAAAATCTACATATTGCTACCGTACAGCTTTAACCATTTTAACTTGCTCCCTCACTGGGCACTAATCAAGCAAAAAAATTATGAAGGTGATCATTCTTTATTTCTTCCTGACGGGGAGCGGTTACGCTCTTAATTGCAGCATCAAGGGTTTTAACTTTAATTTATTCTTTTAGAATTTTTTTTCCAAAATGACGTCGTTTTTTCAGGAATTGTTTTTTCATAATAAAATTAACCAATTAAGTATAATTATTATCACCTGATTTGTTTTATTAATGAATTTTAAGTTTAACCAAAATACCACAATAATGTTTGCATGCCACCAAATAAAGACCAAATAATTGTTGTTTTCTTAAGTTTTTAAGAATGTTATGCTCAATATTTATTTAAAGCATTTTTTGTGAACAATGGTTTTAATTTAAAAGTTTAAATATTATTTTTTTTACATTTTAAGTTTGAATTTAATTTTGTTTATATATAATCTTTCACTGTCCATAACTGGTGCGATTAGCAAAATATTTTATTTAACTTTACATTTTGACCGTTCATAACTATTGAACAAAGTTACTTACAGTAGTTTTGTTTTTATCTCCGCGTTAACGTGTTCTTTGGTCTATGTGTATTGTGATTTAAGTTTAAATTTTTTTTTACATTTTAAGTTTGAATTTAATTTTGTTTATATATAATTTTTCACTGTCCATAACTGGTGCGATTAAAAAAATATTTTATTTAACTTAGGCCATTATAATGAGCCTCTCCATTTAAATGACACTCTCCACTATAATGGCATAGTAGCCATTTTAATTCGGCGAGTTAAAATGGAGAGGAAGCTATTAAAATAGTCATTTATTAATTTAATTTCACTTCATATATACTCACATCACAAGTGTAATGCTGTCCGGGCCGCACGAGTTTCTGCGTGTCGGACAGTATTAAACCAACACGAAAAAACTTGTGCGGCCCGGACAGTATTACACTTGTGAGTATATAAAGTGTATATATATAAAGTGAAATTAAATATAAATGGCTATTATAATAGCTTCATCTCCATTTTAACTCGCCGAATTAAAATGGCTACTATGCCATTATAGTGGATAGTGTCATTTAAATGGAGAGGCTCATTATAATGGCCTACTTTTTCGTACTTTTTTATATAGGAGTTGCACATTTTTCGGTTGGTTACAGTAGTATTGTTTTTATTTCTGCGTTAACGTATTCTTTGGTCTACGTGTATCGTGATTTTAAAAATTCTAGTGGTTTTAGTAAACAAAACGTGACAACGATACTTAAAAAGGCTTTAATTTCCAGGTAACATTAAAGATCCAAAAGTCAATATTTCTGAATTAATATTTTCACGTCTTCGCCCACGGTCAGCTCAAGTCCTGCCTTAGTATGGGCGGGCAACTATAACAAAAATGAGTTCTCTTAAATAAACTTACAAACGTGATAAATCTTAAACATATAATTCTTTTTAACTTTTGTATTTCGCGTATTTGTGAAAGACCAAAAGTCTTGAACATTTAAAATATAACTAATTAGAAACTTTTTTATTATTTCAAAACTGTAAATGAAATTAAATTGTCTGCAATATAATTTAAAGAAACTAAATAAAATTAGTCTAGAATCTTATTTGAAAATCCGATGTGATTTCGAATCTTTTTAGCCCGTTACTACTTCATCCCAAGATAAAACCAAAAAAAAGAAGTTTTTTGGTAATTTAGTAACTTTTTTTGGTTTTTTTTGCCTTTTTTTTCGCAATTCGACCAAAAATGAAGTTTTTAAAATTAAGAAAAACGCTCTTAGATCACCCAAAATAGGTTTTTTTCCTTTAAAAATTTTGCACCAAGCTTATCCTACGTGTTAAGGCTGGTTCATACTTATGACAAAACATCTTGTGACAAAACAAAAGTCCAAAGGACAATTTTAGAAAAGCCAAAACATCCTTTGGACAAGGTAAAACGTCCTTTGGACTTTTTCCTTTGGACGAAGTATGAATTCTACTTAGAATTTGTCCTTTGGACAAAGTCCAAAGGACAAAACCCAAAAGGAAGAGTCCAAAGGAAAAAAAGTATGAACACGTTGTCCTTTGGAGTTCGTCCTTTGGACAAAGTCCAAAGGACGTTTTGATGCTGCTTTTATCCTTTAGACAAAGTCCAAAGGACAAAATTCCTTAGGACTTTGTTGAAAGGACGTTTTGTCATAAGTATCATATCGTAAGTATTACTGTCTTTTTGCTTTTTCGAATGTCTTTCACTAAGCTTACCAATGTCATAATTCTTTTTTTATTATCCTTTTAATTATTTTTGAATTATCCTTTAAAAATTACTTTTTTCCATATTTTCGATTCTAAAAATTTCTGAACAGATTATTTTATCATCTATCTGAAATTATTTTGATAGAATTTGCTTTCTGCTTATTAAGTCACATCAGTATAATCAAATTTTATTAAAGATTTTGTTAAAAAGTAAATTTTGTCATATTATTTTAACACCTTTAGTTTTAAATTCAAAATTATTGAATATTCAAAAAGAAGCTGATTTAATAGACAAAACTAAAAACAAATTTTTGTACAAATTCTTAAGCCATATATATATTTTTGTTTTTGATGTTTAATATTTTAAAGAAAAAAAAAATTAACACCGTGGCTTCCAAAATTTAATGATCACCACTATATTTTTTTAGAACGTATCAATTTAATTTATTAAAGCGAAATAGTTATTACGTAATTAGGAAATTCCGTGTTTGTAATTACCAAGCGATGGCGTCTGGCGTGTAAGCAAAGTATAAATTTTGGATTAAAAAAATTCGGTAGAACTGTCAAGGTGCTAAACCGAAATATAGTTGTATTACTCTAATTTTTAAGTATACGAAACAACGATGCGTCTTGTTAATATTTTAATATTTTGGATGGTTTTTATAACAGCAAAAGTTCATGTTTCTGCATTATATATGAGCTTCACTTCACAAGAAAAAAGCGAAATTTTAACAAAGGTAAAAAAACTCCAGTTTATGATATAATTCAACAAACATGTTTCCAAAAGTATCGTAGACTATTCAATTTTCCAAGTTTTTGAAAACTTTTTTGAAGGACAATACACTGTTTTTGAGCAGAAAGAAGTGTTTGGGCACTAAGCTCTAGAAGTTCTTGAAAGCGTTTGACCAAAATTTTGGAGCCATAAGTGAGAAACTTGGGGATTTAGCGCCAAACGATAGAAAAATTAAGCGGGCAACTATGCAAACATATATAATTATATATATATATATATATATATATATATATATATATATATATATATATATATATATATATATATATATATATATATATATATATGTTTGTATATAATAATATATATGTATATATATAGTATATATAATATCCCTATCATTTCAGGTTTGTAGCAGTAGGCATCACTTCAGAATTTGAAAAAATTCGTAAAATAGAAATTGGCTTAGTCTCAGGCCGTGGTTTACGTGTAAAAAGTTTTAAAATGCGATTGACTTTCTCTGCTGTTTTAAAATGCGATTGAATTAAAAGTTCTTTCTAACTGCTCCTACTCTATTTTTTGTAAAAATATAATTATATTTTACCCAATTTCCGATTTATTGTATCAAGTAGCTGTATTCGTTTTTAGTGATATTAGGTCGAAATACATTTGAAACTTACGGTTTTAGCTATTCACCTTGTTCTTATTTCTATGCAGTTTCGTCAAAAACCATCGATTTAGGGTCGATGGAGCCGTGGGAACTTGGAGCCGGAAGTTGAGAACCTAAAGCCGAAAATAAAAATTGCAACCGAAATCGCAATCGACACTTCCTACAGTTCGCAATCGCTTAAAACGTTTACCTAAGCCTAAGCGAAACCTAAAATAAAACCCTTACCAGTTTTTTGCTAAAAGTTCCCATTGCAAGTGGCTCCAAGGTCTCAAAAAGTTCTGATTGCTTTAAGTTCCTTTCTTGTGGCTCTAAAGAGTTCGGTCCAAACCATCTGCCTTTAATGAATTTAAGGTATTTAGGATACCGATCTAATGTAGTTGATTTTGTTAACTTATAGCAAGAATATATTCTTGCTTATACCAATGGGAAAAATTGATTTAGGGTCGATGGAGCCTAGGGAACTTG
This sequence comes from Microlaimidae sp. YZB2_3, assembly GCA_030248175.1. Classification (NCBI taxonomy): domain Eukaryota; kingdom Metazoa; phylum Nematoda; class Chromadorea; order Desmodorida; family Microlaimidae; species Microlaimidae sp. YZB2_3. The sequence continues at coordinate 4,897 of JASAMX010020197.1, read as the reverse complement.
GAGCTGGAACATGGAGCCAAAAATAGGGAACTTGGAGCCGTAAGTTGGGAACTTTAAGCCAAAAATAAAAATCGCTAAAACGTGTACCTAAGCCTAAGCGAAACCTAAATTTTAGCCCAAACCAATTTTTTCTGAAAGGTTCCAAGTTCCCATTGCTCGTGGCTCCAAGTTCCCAAAAATTTTCGATGGCTCCAAGTTCCCTGCTTGTGGCTTTAAAGACCCCAATCCGGAAAAATTAAACAATAGACTAGTTTGGAATAAGCGTCTTTCACTGTACGAGAGAGGGTAAAAAAAGAAAAAAAATAAAATTTGAAAAAATCTTAGCTTTCTTAGTTTCTTAAGTTTAAACCTATATTTCATAAAAATTGCTACACGATGATATGTTTCACTACGTTGAAGTGCTGTAATATATCAGTTTGTGCTAAATAAATTTTTGTTTGTTAATTAAACGTGACAATAGTTTAAAATCACCATTAAAATAGTATTATCCTGTACAGTGATTTCGAATTAGTAAAAATAAAGATGAAATTTGTGCTTTTAAACTAATTTTAAACCTACATAGTTTTTTTAATGTTTTGCTTGTAAAACTATTCAAAACTTAAAAATTAATTTTAAAAAGTCCATTCCAAACTTTTAAATTAAGAATTTTCTGTAATTGAAACATTAAAAAACTGGAAAACAAGCGCGCCAGCAGCGCCGTACCTACGAAGCGGCAAAAAACTAAAAATCCCCAAAAACTGATTTTGCTTTTGCAATATTTAAAAAGTATTTAAGAAATTTTGAAGAGAAGGGGTTGAGATTTTAAACCAATAAATATTTGAAATATTTTAAACCGTAAAATGTACTAGTCGCTCGCTGTTTCTCAATTTTCCCTCTACATATAATTGACGCTAGTAGTTATGTACCCTCTTCCTAACACTAAAAAACCCTTATTCCGAACTAGTCTATAGAATTTGAAACGTGTATTTGTAAAAATTTATAAGAAATTAGGTGAAAAAAATGTTGTGTAAAATGTTGTAGCAACAATAAACTTAAAACTTTTACAGACTTTTAAATGGATTCGTCAACAGTCGCCAGTTATGTCTGAAGAAGAAATAAAACGCCAGCTAAAAAGAAATACAATTCAATTTTTAATGGGAAAAATTGAAACAAACATTAGAAATCGCCTGAGACCCAGTGGATTTGGTGGAATTTATAGTGTTTATGTTTAAAATATATATAATAAATCAATGGTATCATGCTTGATTTTTATGCAACATGTAAATTGCAAGCTATTTATTTATTTACAGTAGTTATACTATAAATGGTTTGTTGTTTTAAAAATAGAAATAAAAAAATATCAAACAAAAAAAACTAGGGGTCGCATGCTGAAGGTTAAATCCGACTAGAAATTAATATGAGATTAGCGATTGTCGTGTCTACACACGGTAAGCATACTGACAGTATCTATTGAATAATCTCGCTTAACAGATTTAATTTAAGATCAAGACATAATCTCAGATTAACCCTTTGGGATTTTTTCCGGTGGAAATCCGCGGAACGCATTCCGCGCCATTGCTGCTCAATGTTAATTCCGTGTCCCGATTGTTCTGATTGCCGTCTAAACGCGGAGTTGAACACAGTGCGGCACTGACGCGGACTCCCTACTGCGGATATGCAGCGGTTTTTGGAGGAAAAAAATGCCAAAGGGTTAAATTGTCACCAATTTTAAATTAGCAAAAAAGAACCCGCAACTTTTTATGCCACCTCCAGAGGTGGTTTAAAAATTTGCATAAATTTACAATTTAAGGCTGGTTCATACTTATGTAAAAACGTCCTTTGGACTTTGTCCAAAGGACAAACACAGCGTATAAACGTATGTAAAAACGTTCTTCGGACTTTGTCCAAAGGACGTTTTTACATAAGTATGAACCAGCCTTAAATCTCCAGTTAGTGACGATTTTATCTGAGATTAAACCTAATCTCAAATTAAATCCCTTAAAGTTGATTATCCATTGGATACTGCCAGAATTTTACTGTGTGCGACAATCGCTAATCTCAAATTAACTTTAAGTCGGATAAATCTTCAAAATACGACCCCTGTTTTTTTCTTTTGAATATTAATTGAACATATTTTTAATAAAAAAGTAAGATTTTGTTTTTAAGACTCGGCCAGATAAAAAAATGTAAATAGTCACCAAAGCTTTTGAAAACCAAACAAACTATAGTGTGTACAAAAATTTTGTGGGGTGTTAAAAACTTATGGGTGAGCATGTTTTGCTAACCAGATGGTCGAATTATGCGAAATCTTTAGTCATGTATAGATTTAATCTTATTTATAAAAACATCGAAGTTAAACCGTTCGTCTTTTAATTTTACATGTAAGTATTTGTGGCATCCAGCATGATAATTACTAAAAAATCGCACATCACCGTGTAATTATTCTAAGTGTCGGGCTGGATGTCGGATATACTTATATCAAAAATATATAATAAATGAAAAATGAGACACTTAGAACAAACTGCTTGAAAACAAAGGTCATATTTAAATGGGACCTTTCGATTTTTGGTCCCATTTTAAATAGGATCCCATTTAAATAAGTTCCATTTAAATTAAATCCCTTTTAAATGGGACCAGGTCCTATTTAAAATGGGACCATTTAAAATGGGACTTATTAAAATGGCATCCAATTTAAATGGTACCCATTTAAATGAGATCCCATTTAAATAAGTCCCATTTAAATGGGAACAGGTCCCATTTGTATGGGACTTGTTTTTTAAACAGTTTGTTTTAACTGTCTCATTTTTCCTTTATTATATATTTTTGCTTTTATGTGAGCAGTTTAGCTACGACCCGTAGTAAATATGTCGTGTTTAGTCATGCTACATTATAGAACAGACCATTTACAAGTATCGTAGGGATGTTGTATGTATATTATTTTATAGAATTCTCGCAAATATATATAAACATAACAATCAATGAACAATATGAAAATAAATTAAAATATGAATTTATATAATTGGCAGATAAAACACATTTATTGCACTAGCTAAGACGCAACATAGTTAAAGCCTTCAATGGTCCTGATTAGGGCGCGCCTTTTTAGGGCATTTAGAAAAAATTAATTAAAAGAACCTGTTTCTTTTTTCGAGCAAAAATTGTGAATATTTGACTTTTAGTACAAAATAATTTAAGAATTTTGTGTGATTTAAGGTCAGAAAGGCCAAAAATAGGGAACTTGGAGCCGTAGGTTGGGAACTTTGAGCCAAAAGTCAAAATCGCTAAAACATGTACCTAAGCCTAAGCGAAGCCTAAATCTAACCCCAAACCAATTTTTTCTTGAAGGCTCCAAGTTCCCATTGCTCGTGCCTCCAAGTTCCCAAAAATTTTCGATGGCCCAACGTCTCTGCTCTAAGGACCCCCTACCCTCCAAATAACGAGATATTCTCACCTAAAACTTTTTTACCTACCCCCAGTTAAAACGTTCTAAAGGCTGGTTCATACTTATAACAAAACATCCTTTGGACAAGACAAGCCAAAACGTCCTTTGGACAAGCCAAAACGTCCTTAGGACTTTTTGCTTTGGATGAAGTATAATTGCTACTTAAAATTTTTCCTTTGGCCTTTGTTGTCCAAAGGACGTTTTGTCATAAGTATGAACCAGCCTTAATGCTATTAGGACTTTTAATGGTCTTAAGGAAGGCTTTTGATAGCCCTAATTAGAGCACAGAAAAATCACTTTATAGATCACTAAACTTAAACTTAATTTATAAATCAATAAATAAACGCCTCTTAGTTTTATTGTTTACACAAAAGGTACGGAGTCTTTAGAGCCACAAGCAAGGAACTTGGAGCCATCGAAAATTTTTGGGAACTTGGAGCCACGAGCAATGGGAACTTAGAGCCTTCAAGAAAAAATTAGTTTGGGCTTAGATATAGGCTTTGCTTAGGTTTAGGTACACGTTTTAGCATTTTTGATTTTTGGCTCTAATTTCCCAATTTACAGCTCTAAGGTCCCAACTTACGGCTCCAAGTTCCCTATTTTTGGCTCCAAGCTCTAGCTCCATGTTCCCTAGGCTCTATCGACTTTAAATCCAATTAATCAATATAATAAAAGATTTTAATTTTAAAAAATTCTTTAAAAATAGATCAAAAAAATTGAATTTCATCTCGGGCTTATTAAGACACAGAAAAAACTAAGCCGAAGGCTATCTGAAAGCGCCAAATTCAACAAACCAAGGTTTCTGCATAAAATCCGTAACTAGATATTAATCTGAAATAATGACCCTTTATTTTTTGCCTTTTCTTAGAAAATAAGTAGAATTGCAATTTGCTTTCGTGATAATGTTTGTTTTATTTTTATTTTTTCATTTAGGTACCACAATTATAAAAATATAAAAATAATGCAATAAACAAGAATGAGATGCGGTTATTTTTAAATATAAAAATAACGCAATAAACAAGAATGAGATGCGGTTATTTGTTCAAAAATATCCAGAATTAAAATAATTAATTGAAATTTAAATAAAAATTAAACTAACAAGGCTTAGATTTCATTTTTAACGCGATTTTACCAATTTCAGTGATTTTTGAACCGTTCAAAATAATTGTAAGTGGACTGCATCGTAGTTCTCCAAAATCAGAATTAGTTTTTTTATGGACCAATATTAAATCAAATTTGTGGAGTTTCAAAGTATTATCAGAAAATTAAGGCCGTTTGGAACGCGCTAGATCATTTTTAAATAAAATTTTTAAAGGTTATAGGCAAGTACTTTCTTTTTTTATTTGTCGCTACCTCAGGCATTTCGGTTTAGTCAGAATGAGCTAATTATGTGTACATTGTAATATAAAGAAATCCCGTTTGGTTTTTTCAATAGACTATTTCGACATAAGGCGTTTTACACAGTAAAATTCCGAT
>JASAMX010020195.1:0-15024 GCA_030248175.1 Microlaimidae sp. YZB2_3 | reverse complement strand
TGTGCGTGCTGCTTTTGGTTCATTTACATATTGCTCCTTTTAATAAAATGACAATTAATGTTTCCTATTGTTTACTGGATTCCATCTTTAAACACAATTTTTATAATTAAGTTTTATTTTACAATATTTAATGTTTGGAAGTGCAATATATTTCTACAATATCAGTATATATAACATATTTTGTTTTAAAATTCATGATTTTTGTCAACTTTATTGAGCCTTTTTGCAATTGTATGTAAGAAAAATATTGGGGTAATCTAAAAAAATATCACCAACAAATTAATTTTTTTCCCAGAAAGGTTTTTATTAATGCATTTGTAGAGTTGGAAAAATCATGTTGGTATATTTGCATCATACTTTTAAAAATATAAAATATAAGAAAAATGTGCAATCCCTAAGTTAAATTATTTCATAAATTCCATGGTTACTGAATTTTATTCTTGAACCTATTTTTTAAAACTATATTTAATTTTACACTATTCTACGTTTTTTGCAGTGCATTATATTTTTACAATATTTGTGTATACAATATATTTTGTTTCAAATGTCATGATTTTTGTCAACTTTATTCAGTTTTTTTCTTATTGTATGTAAGAAATACACTGGGGTAATCAAAAAAATTTTTTGAAATGGGGGGGGGGGGGGGGCAAGCCGGGGGAAAAGAAAAAAAAGAGAAAAAAAGAAGGGACAAAAAAGTGAAAATAAGGTAAAAAGAGGTATGAAATGGCTTAAAATACATTGAAATAGGCTCAAAATCTGCAAAAAAATTGCGATGATGGCTTCATCATAGGTCAAAAATGGCATCATAATTTTAGGGTACTTTTTCATTTTGGCGGGGGAGAGGGCAAATCCTGCAATAAAGCGACAGGTCATTTAGGGGGGCATTTCCAGACCGTGCACAGGTCTTTTATAACAATAAATCTGCAATTCCTGTGTGAAAATTTTTGTGAAATTCCTGTGTAAAAATACAGAAAATTAAGCAGCCTGTGTAACAGCCCCTTTTCCCAGTGGGGAGAATGGCAAATTTCTGAAATAAGGAGACACATTAAGTAATTTTAGCAGAAAGAAATTTATTGTGTAAACAAATGGCAAAAAAAATTTACAAAAAATAAAAAAAATAAATTTTATGTAAATCTATTAAAAAAAAATTACCAACCAGATATATTTTGCAAAAATATATTAAAAATTATAAATTTTGTGCTGTTAATTTTTAATTTGAGATGTGGAGAAGCACTAATGAAAATGCACAGTGCTGCAATAATGGAATAGGCAATAAAAAGGAAATATTGTGATTTGTCGTTATGTGATATATTTTTATGTGATCATTTTATTTATTTCTTATCTATAATAACAATTGAACTTTCTGAAAGTTCCACCTAAAGACTGCAGAGGCAAAAACTTAAGAATTTTTTTATTTCATTCTTACTATTTGTATATTAAGAAAAAAATTACCTACTTGAAGGTTTGCCTGTATTTAGCTTATAAATATTAGAGAAAATGCTATTTTTAAACAAGTAGTATGCAGTGGAATATAATTAAAATGATTATATCTGTTTAGTGAATTCTATGGTTTATAGTATTGCATTTAGTTTGTCTGCATTACAATCTTTGGCATACACTAGTATAGTTTCTGTTTTAGATATACACATTTCAATCTTAATTAGTTTGGAGAAGTATATAATTTGCGTTTCCTTAAAAAAATTGTCCTAAAAATAAGATTGTTTCAAAATGCATCAATAATTGGTGATTTATTTTGATTTATTACTTTGTAGATGAACCTGTTTTGTTTTTAGGTCTTAGCAAATAATATTGTTAATTTTGGTCTTATCAATATATAATGTTGATTGTTGCAAAATATGTAAAATGTTGGTTTTGTTGAATTGCGAGAAAAGTCTTGCGAAAAAACCAAAATTTTTGCGAGAAAAGTCGCACTTTTGAATTCGTGAGCGACTTTTCTTGCAAAAATCCACCATTTTCTGCTAGTTTTTCCACGCTGCAATTTTTAACACAGTGTTAGTTTTCTCGCAGTGGGGATTGCGACTTCTTTTGCACTCTATACTGCTTTATTTGCACTGCAATTATTTTCGCACTGCAAGTCTGGCTGTGCACCAAAAAAAATACAGACACTGGTAGTCATTTTCAATGGATTAAAACACTTTGAAACTTGTTTTATTTAATTTTAAAACGTTGGAAAATTATTTTATTTTATTAAAACTAAAAAGTTTTACCATCTTAAGGTAAAAAAAAAACGACTTTTACTCATTTAAACACAAAATTTTCGCTCCGCTTTGTTTTTATTTTTTTTTGTTGTGCAGCCCGACTCGCAGTGCGAAAATAATTGCAGTGCTAATAAAGCAGCATAGAGTGCGAAAGAAGTTGCAGTCCCCACTGCGAGAAAACTAACACTGTGTTAAAAATTGCAGCGCAGAAAAACTAGCAGAAAATGTCGAATTTTTGCGAGAAGTTGCACATAAATTTGAAAGTGCGACTTTTCTCGCAAAATTTTGGTCAAAAATTTAGTGTACAGTTGGACATTCTCTTGTGTTATATATTCTTGGCTGGGTCAAAGGGCAGAACTCCCTGTAAGGGGGGGAGGTCTGGGCAGAAGAATGCCTCCTGGGGGGAGAAAATTTTTACTTTAAGGCACTAAAATTTACTAGAAATTTTCATTCCAGATGATAAGTAGTACAAAATTTAAAGTTTTTTACCCTTTAAATTTATAACATTTGTTTAAAATGTTAATAGTGTTCAGTCATTTTATTTAACATGTATGCCTTAAATACTGAACAGCATATTTGATTTGAAATCAAAAGACTAAGATAAATTGTAAATTTAAACTACTTGTGAAAGCGGGGAAACTGGTTTTTTGTCTATTAATATGCTTTTGAAAGGCATTAGGAAAGTTTTTGCATTAATAATAGAGGAAAATTCTTTCTCATAATTCAAAAAAGTAAGGGTCCCTCCCTTACCCCTTATGAAAAAATCCAACTTCACTTGATTTTTGGGAAGGGGTTTGGAGCCCTCCCCCCCCCACTTTCTCGCCTGGGCATGCTACTGCTCCATGTTGCAAGTGCAGTTGTTCCCCCCATGTCACGAAATTCTGGCTAAGACCTTGTATTTCCTGCTTATGTTTTTTAATATGACATTTGTGACTAGCATTTTAGATTTAAGAAGCCTTTTTTATTAATTATGTAAGGTGCATAAAGTAACCTCCATAGCTAAGCAAAGAACTACATTTGTAAAAAAACCATCTTCCAATTGCTACAGTAAAACTTAGATAGTCAAGGTAGTTTAAAGTAGTCTTTAGGCAGATCTCATACACTCACTGACCCATAGTTTAAAATTTTGACTTTCCTTTGGTAGACCTTTTTATAGTATGGTTGTATGTAAAATTTGGCATACTGCTTATCTATGGTGGTCTCTTATAAAAGTTTATGGAATAATGTGCAGTGCAATGAAAAAGTGTTACATGTTCTGTGATGATTATATTTATGTGATATGTGAATGTTGATTTGTAGCATAAAATATGCAATTTAATTCTAGTAATTGTTTCTACCTTTAATGTTATGTTTAAAAGCTCGCCCCATTTAAAGAGGAGAGAGTTCTGAAGTCCCACTCCTTAAAAAAGAGATTTTAAGTGTATTTTACTCTTGATTATACTTCAAGTTATCTATATTTAAAAGAAATATTTTTATGATTTTACTTTACCATAAAAATATAGTTTCACAAAAAATTATTGACAAACTAATTTTTGGAATCACTCTCTAAATGTTTGTTACAATAGCAGGAAAAATAATCCAAAGTCAGGGTGGTTTCATAGCTCTTAAAAAGAAAGTCACATGTTCTTAACTGTTCTGTTGGTAATGTTTTAAAAATGCGCAAAAGGTTTGGTACAACAAAAGCTTCAAGATATTGATTGTTTAATGCAACAGTAACTTTTAGGTAGTAATTGCTAATGCCAATGTTTATAATTGTACTTAAAGGTGTGGAACAATCATAGATGGCCAGCCTCCCAGATTAGGAGGGGGTATAGGCAACCCCCGAAAATTTTAGGAGGAAGGTCCCAAAAATTCTTTTTTTTTTGTATATCTCAGATACCCCATTTTTAGCGTTTTAGTACTGAGAACTTTCAAATTTTAGTCAGGGGTACCTCCAATATTTAGGGTGGAGTGTCGGCTTTAATGGAGATTTTTTTGGGGAGGGAGTATAACCTCTCCCCCAAACCCCCCCCCTCCTGCCCACAACAAAAGTTTGACTTTGTACTGCACCTTTAAATGTAGTTTTGAAATTAATGTTATGTTTCAAAGCAAGTTTCAGTACATATTGGTTTAAATTGTGAAATGTTTGAAAATTGGAAATTGTTTTTGAAATGTTATATTCAATAGTTTTTTCTGAGTGTTTAGAATCTCCAAAACATGGGATCATTACAAGACTTATACTTTTGCTTATAAATTTTCCATTTTATGATATTTCTCTGTTTTTTATTAGGCTAGTGGTTAAAGTTCAGGACTTGCACAAAAACCTCTGAGGTTCCATTCCCAGCAGAAACAATTTTTCCAAGTTTTTACCCAAAAGTCCTGTCAGCAGAAAGTATAACTGCAGTGGCCAATTTTATGTTGGTTCTCCTATAGTTTAGTTAGAATCCTTTTTTAACTTAGCCAGCCTTGGATTGCTAATGCTCCCATGTATGGTGGATGTACTCTTAATTTCTATGGTTGCATCACATAGAAACTTTAACATTTTGTATGTGTTATAACTTTCATGTTTTAATTTTGTAGAGTGTAAATGTTAGTATTACAATGCTTTATGATATTGAATTTGTAGATTTAACATTTTTTGTATATACCTATCACACAAAGTAATTGTCATTAGGTTGATTTAGTTGCAGTAAAATCAACATAGATTACATCTCTGTCAATCACACATTAATAGCACAACTAACTTCTATTATTCTCTAAAATATTTAAGAAATTTGATAACGTTTTGTTATTAAAAAAGGTCTGGCAGTCTTACTTATGTGACAACAAAGCACTCTCTTAACCTTGTTTGCACTTTTTTCACTAAAACATTTGCATATTTAACAAAAACGTGACTTTCTAATGGGACAAGAAACTTGTTTGTAAATTTTACAAACTGTTCTGGAAAAATTGAAAAAAATTGCCTGCAGAGGGAATCGAACCTTGGACCTTTGCATGCAAATCCGAGACACTAACCACTAGGCCATATCGACCACTGGAAGATATGAGAAAAAGAGGCTTTGTAAACAATAGTGTTTTTCATAACACTTTACAAACACAATTGTAATTTATACAAACATTGATATATTTGTAATTTTTAAATGGGTTTGGGGGGTTTTGGCAAACAAAATTAGGGGGGCGGGTTTGAAATTTGAAGGACTTAAATAAACCCCACAGAACTTAAAACAACATGACTAGAGGACCACAAGCAAATAATTGCAAATTTTATGCAATTCACAGGAATAATAGCCAGTTGGCAAAATTAAAACTGGTCCAATTTAAGTCAGTGTTAACAGTCAGTTACCATAGTGAGATATCTTTCAAAATAAATTTGTTTTCCCCATATTTTGTTCAGTTTTTGATTAGCTAGCCTCATTTTATATTAATATTAGAAAATGAGGTGGGACAAATAAAGAGTCTCAAATTTACTTCTGATCCAAAATTTATTTTTTATCTTATCTCATTTGTGTAGGATTTTTTTTAAATGAAGTGCTATAAATAAGGCGTTTAAAATTTGTAGCATAATTACACACCACAATGCCAATGGTTGCCCCCACTTTATTATAAACTTGGTAGTAAACAGGGCATCTAAAAGTTGATTTTGTAAAATGAGGCGTTTAAAAAAGTAAATTTATTTCCATTCTACTGTTATGGGTTCCTTCTAATTTAGCCAGTAGTTAATAACATGTGGACAAACCCCAGTTGGCTTGCCGCATTTTAAATTAAAAAAATAAGGAGACCAAAAAGTGTATTTGTTACCTCAAGGTGTTAAGGGTTGACATGTCTCTTTTATGTAACATGATTTTAAAAATGAGGTGTTCCTGTTTTGATCCTAATTTCATGGGTTGTTTTCTTGAATCATATGTGTACGCTGATTTTTAAAAATTCTTTTAAAAGAGGTGACAAATCAAGTCATAAAAATATTTTCTGATTGGTAGTCACATCATTTTGTAGTCTGTAATTGATAAAAAATCACCTCATTTTATATTTATAAATAGTCACCTTATTTTATATTTATAAAAAATATGGTGGGACAAATGAGGTGTCAGAAACACATATTTCAACTTAATTTCACTGTCTTGTAGGTTATGTTGTCTCATTTTTGTAACCTTTTAGTCAATTGTCTAGCCTTCATTAGACACCTGATTTTATGATAATAAAAAAGTGGAATAAATTTTGGATCCCAATTTCATGGATTGTCACGCCTCATTTATGTAAGCATATTTTAAAAACTAAGGCATTCCTGTTTAAAAGTGGAATAAATTTTGGATCCCAATTTCATGGATTGTCACGCCTCATTTATGTAAGCATATTTTAAAAACTAAGGCATTCCTGTTTGTTTCTAACTTTTTTGAGTGACCTGTGTTTTAGATTTCTTCTTTAAAATGAGGCATTAAAATTAGAAATTGCGGACAGAACTTGTGGATCCAGTGCAATTTAGACTGAAACTGTTTACCTTCACTCAGATATGCGCAAACCTACTTTTTTCCACGCAACATTACAGTCTTTAGTTGATTTGCCTCCCTTTAGAATAATGTTAGAAAATAAAATGTGACATAAAAAATGTCTAAAAGTTTATACATTCTTAATTGTGACAAAAGAGGTATCCAAAAAAAACAAAGATTTATTTTTTATCCTAATTTATTTTGATCCTAATTAATTTATCCTAATTTATTCATTGCTAAACTCAAATGCCACCAGGAAGCGACATTACTTAAACACTGAATCCTGCTGAATTAATGCCAGCAGTTCATTTCAAATCCATTTCCAAATACTTGAAATGGTTAAAATAAAAAAATAAATGCAAAAATATACCAATTTATATCTGAAAACGTCATTTATTGTGCAGAAAGGCATTAAATAGCCTGAAAAATTACTTTTGTTCATAATACAAATTTTTACCTATGTTTTTATATTTATATATCATATAAAATAAATATTAGATGTATAGGATTTTGGCCCATCTTATGTAAACAAAATGAACGGACTCAATTTGCTGGGTTTAAAATTACAAATAAAATTCGAAACATTTATTTAACTTTAGCTGTATTTTTCACTTGGTCACGTAATAAATTAATTCATAATACAAAAGTCATTTCCGTTATTGTTTTTTTTTATAATTATTGGGCGCGGCGCTCTGTCAGTTCTACAGTGCCGTTAAATTTAGTCCCACCCTAGTTTTAACAGTTATTTACATCAGACACTAGAAATTAACCAATTTGGAGCATTTCAATGTGATTTTCTCAGTTTCAATGAAAATAAAAGTGTGCAAAAAACATAAGTGGAAGCTTTATTAAATTAATTTACACAGAAGCATACATAATATTATATAAAGATTTTTTTAAATTGAGCTTTGCATAGAAATTGCTACAATTTTCACTCTTTGGCATGATTTACCTTCAGGAAGTAGTTAATGTAAAAATCTGACAATTGTGGTAGTAAATTTTGTTGCCAATAATCTTTATCAAATGTTATTGTTGTAAGGAATAGATCTTTTTCAGTTGCAACAGCATAATATCCTACAGAGAGTCCTGTAAGTGCCAGTTGTCCCATAACTTGGTCGTAGTGCTTACAACTAGGTTTTAGAGATATGGAGCGATCCTGAAAATTAAAGGTTTCTTTGAAAATCACTTGCAATGGAGACCTGTGCACTCCCCTCCCTTATGAAGGTGTAGGAGGATAGGGTATTTGCAAATAAAAATCCAAGTCCATTTGCAGGATGTGCAAAAAGAGAAAACAAAGAAGGAAAAGGAGAAAAGGAATGAAATATAAATGAAATTTGCTAAAAATGGTTTAAGTTTTGTGAAAAAAAAGCTAAAGATTTGATTTTAGGGAATATACTTGACCATAGATGAACACTGCCAAAAAGCTAGAGGGGGGGGGGGGTGTTTACCCCGGTAAATTACATTTCAAAATCTAGGGGGGTTGAACCTGGCATGTGTTTTAATGAATAAGAAAGAATATTTTCTTTTGTGAACCCATTGGAAATTCTTTCAAGATCTTTAGTCTATCCATTATCAATTCCCGCAATATTTTTTGGGAGTTCTTGAAATGCTGCAAGTTCCACTTCTGTCTTTGACGCAAAACACCTGTAACATTTAAAATATTCCATAGCTGCAGTAAAAGTTATAACAGACAGATGACATGAGGTTGTGATATAACTTGGATTTAATTTAAACTAATCCCGTGAAGGCCTTTTCCTCTGCTACACCTGTGAAACCTTCCTATGATAAGTGAAACCTTTGTGTTACGGTGGTGGTATTTTCCTGTGACAAATGTTGTACCTAAACCTTACAGCAGTAAGCTCTTCGCATGACCTAGGTTGAACAGGAAATGAAGGGAAAAAAATTGGAGAAAATGTATTAAATCAATGGCGTTGTTTGGTGTTTTGGTCTAAACCTCCTCCCCATCTACATTTGAAATCTCACACATGGGGTCAACCCCCCCCCCCCCACGAAAAGCAAGGGGGATTGTCCGACCCCCTCCCCCCAAAAAAATTTTGGCTTTACACCCAGGGAAATACCCTCCCTAGTGGACCTGACCAAAACCCTGTTTTTTTTTTGGTAAAAACAGGAAAAAAGGAGGAAAAAAGATTGGAGGAATTTTTTTAGATTCTCATTGTTTGGTGTTTTCAACCCCTCCCCTCCCCTCCCTAAATTTGAAATCTTGCACAAGTAGTCAATCCCTCCCCTAAAAAGCCAGGTGGGTATGGACCCCCCTAAAAATTTTGGCTTTTCTTTCACCTGGGGACCCTCCCTAGTGGATCTGACTAAAAAGCCTCGCTTTTGTGCTTAAAACAGAAATTGAAGGCAAAACAGGTTGGAGAAACTTTATTAAATCTTGCCATTGTTTTTTGTTTTTAACCCCCCCCCCCCAAATTTGAAATCTCCCACATGGGGTGGACCCCCCTAAAAAGCCAGGGGGGTCTGGGACCCCCCTTAAAAAATTTTGACCTTCCACTTGGGCCAAACTTCCCCCCTCCAGTGGACTTGTCCAAAAAGATCTGTGGTTGCAAATTATGCACTCAAAAAAGCGGTTAGTTTTTACTTTTAATTTGAAACTTTGATCGTTAAGATTGGCGCACTATTTGTGGGAATACGTTCTAGTAAGGAAAAAATCATCCCGTTTTTTGATAAACAGGAAGTGAAAGAAAACTTTATTAAATCATTGCCGTTGCTTGGTGTTTTTAACCCCCCCTAAATTTGAAATTTCGCACATGGCGTGGACCCATAGTTGCGAAAAGAGGTGGGGGCAGGGTGGGGCTCCACCCCCCTAGCCTCGAAAATTTGCCCCCTAAGACAAAAATCAGGAGCCCCCTCTTCCCCCAAATTTCCATGTTGTTGTTGTTGTGCCATTGAGCCACCAGGACTGTGCTGAGCCTTTGGGCAGCACCTAACTGGCCTAGGGTTCCACTACCACCTAAAACTGGTTGCTGGATCTTTTTTTTTATAGAAATGTGTCCAGCGTGGCATGGGCTAGAGTGTTTGTTGTTGTACGTCGGCCACACATGCGCAGTTTTCCATCTAGCAAACCAGTGGACAAATACAGCTCTATTGTGTGTGGAGTTTGTACCACTGGCCTTGCAGGAACACCTATACTGACCATGTACGACGTTACATAGTAAGATCAATATTAGGCGCGACTTAAAAAACCCTTTAGACAAAGACCTCGGAATGGGTGAACACTGCATGTAGTAAACACTCTAGCGGTAAAGGTTGCCAACATCGTTATTAATGTTGGACGAAGAGTCTTAACGATAGGGGTGAAACATTTTCGCCCCTCCTGGCTTATCTTAGCGCCTGCCCTTTGCATAATCTGCATAGGGAAGATAAGTTTCAGGTTATTCAACAACAACAACAACGCAATAAATTGGTTTAAAAAGGGGACTGTCCCTGATAAAATTTTGTCTATGGGGCAAAATTTCCGAGTTTTAGAGAGGTGGACCCCGCCCCTGCTCCTACCTTTCGTCACTGTGGTAGCGCCATCGTTATAAAATAAAATCAGTTTAAATACGCCACACATATTCTGAATGTAAAAACGGGTTGAATTTAGCTGTCCTGTTTTTATCAAATTGTACGGGGTGATTTTTTTTGTATGACAACGTTAATATTTTTTGGGCCACAATAGTGCGCCCCCAAGACGATCAAAGTTTCAAAATTAAAGTAAAAACTAACCGCTTTTGAGTGCATAATTTGCAACCGCCGGGTCTTTTCGAACAGGTAGGCTGGAGGGGACCCCTTTTTCAGGGGGTCCGAGACCCCCTCGGCTTTTTCAGATTGGCCCCGTGTGGGAGATTACAAATTTGGGGGGGGGGGGTTAAAAACAAAAAACAATGGCAAAAAGATTTTCTCCAACCTGTTTTGTTCAATTTCTGTTTTAAGCACAAAAGCGAGGCTTTTTGATCCAATCACTAGGGAGGGTACCATGAAAGAAAAGCCAAAATTTTTAGGGTCGTGCCCACCTACGGGACATTGAACACCAAACAATGGTAATGAGTTAAAAAAGTTTCTCCAATATTTTTGTTATTTTCCTGTTTTACCAAAAAAAACAGGGTTTTGGTCAGGTCCTAGGAAATTATTTTGCCTGGTGTAAAGCCAAAATTTTTTTTGGGGGGAGGTGGACACCCCTTGTCGGGGGGGGGGGTTGACCCCATGTGTCAGATTGAAAAAGAAAAAGGGGGAGGGTTCCAAAGCGCCAAACAACGCCATTGATTTAAGTCATTTGTTCCAAATTTGTTCCCTTCATTTCATCTGTTCAATATCAGATGATACGAAGAGCTTACTGCTGTAAGGTTTGAGGTACAAAATCTTTCACAGGAAAAATGGACCACCGGGACACAAAGGGTTTGGGTTATCAGGAAAAAATTTGAAAGGCTTTATCAGCAGGAAGCTGTGAAGGATTAGTTTTGATTAAATTTAGAGTACTATATCAGCAACCTTATGTATAATTATGTATGTTATAACTTTTACTGTAGGTATGGAATATTGGAAATGTTACAGGTGTTTTGAGTCAAGACAGAAGTGGAATCTTGCAGCATTTCAATTTTTCGTAAAAAATATTGCGGGAATTGATATCATGGATAGACTAAAGATCTTGAAAGAATTTCCCAAATGGTTTTAGCAAAAGAAAAGTGTTCTTTTCTTATTCGTAAAAAAACACATGCCAGGCTCTGCCCCCCTAGATTTTGAAATGTAATTTAACCGGGGTAAACGCCCCCCCCATCTAGATCTCCCGCAGTGTTCATCTATGGTCAAGTGTGTTTCCCTAAAATCAAATCTTTAGCTTTTTTTTTCACAAAAAAAACTTGACCCATTTTTCACGAATTTCATTTATATTTTTCGTTTTTTTTCTAGTTTCCCTCTTTTTGTTTTCTTTTTTAGCAGATTTCTACAAAAGCCCTTGGATTTTTATTTGCAAATACCCTATCCTACGACTCCTGGGGGATTTTTGGGGGGGTTTTTGCTCTGTTGGAGTGATTTTAAAAGAAAACTGTTTAAGTTTCAGGATCGCTCCATTTCTCTAAAACCTAGTTGTAGGCGGGACGGCCAGAGTTATGGGGAAAACATTTGGCCTTTACGGGTTTATGTGTAGAATATTATGCTGTTGCCGACTGAAAAAGATATAATCCTGACAACAAGAATAACATTTGATAAAGATTATTGGCAAAGACAAAATTTACTACCACAATTGTCAGATTTTTACATTAACTATTTCCTGGAAGGTTAAGTATGGGAAATAGTGGAAAATTGTTAGCATTTCTCTATGCAAAGCTCAATTTGAGAAAAATCTTTATATAACATGTATGTATATTTACCTGTGTAAATTGAGATTTGATAAAGCTTTCACTTTTATGTTTTTTGCACACTTTTTATTTTCAGTTGAAACTGAGAAAATCCACATTTGAATATTATCCAATTGTTAAGAGTTAATTTCTATTGTCTGATGTAAATAACTGTAAAAACTAAGATAATACAAATTAAACGGACCGCAACTGTAGAATCTAGACAGAGCGCCGCGCCTGTGATTATAAGAAAAAAACAATAACGGAAATGACTTTTGTATTATGAATTAATTTATTTCGTGACCTAGGGGGGGGTACGTTGAGCTAAAACAGAATGGATGTTTCGAATTTTATTTGTAATTTTAAACCCCAGCCGATAGAGTACCGTTCATTTTGTTTACCATAATAACGGCCAAAAATATTATACATCTAATATTTATTTTATATGATATATAAATATAAAAACATAGGTAAAAATTTGTATTATGAACAAAAGTAATTTTTTCTGGGTATTTAATTCCTTTCTGTAGATTAAATAAAAATTTAAAATATAATTTGGTATATTTTTGCATTTATTTTTTTATTTTTTTTTAACCATTTTCATGAAAATGTATTTCCTTTGAACTGCTGGCATTAATTCAGCAGGATTCAGTGTTTACAGTGCAATGTCGCTTATTTTTTTCATATAAGTTTAGCAATGAATAAAATAGGGATACATTAATTCCAAATTGGGTAATAAAAATACAGATAAAAAATTTATAATCTTTTTGTTTTTTGGATACCTCTTTTGTCACAATTAAGAATGTATAAACTACAAGGATACATTTTTATGTCCCAGCGTAGTTTTTTTTATTTATCTAAAGGGAGGCAAATCGACTCAAAGGGTTTAATGTTGCGTGGAAAAAAGTAGTTTTGCGTGTCTGGGAGTGAAGGTAAACAGTTTGGGTCTGGGTGGTAGCTAAATTGCACAAGTTTTGTTAGCAGTATCTAATTTTAATGCCCCATTTTGAGAGAAGAAATCTAAAGCACAGGTCGGTTCAGCGGAGGGAGTAAGGAGCAGGGATGGGTTGGCACTGACGAGATAGGAGCTTCCGTAAATGAGGCGTGACGATCCGTGAAATTGGGATCCAAAATTTATTCCACTTTTTTTTATTATCGTAGAAAAATCAGGTGGGCAAAGAAGGCTAGAGACATTGACTAAAAGGTTACGAAAATAAGACAACATAACCTACAAGACAGTGAAATTAAGTTGGAAATATGTGTTTCTGAGCACGTCATTTGTCCCCCCCACCATATTTTTTATAAATATAAAAAATAAGGTGACTATTTATAGAATATAAAATGAGGTGATTTTTTATCAATTACAGAGTGGGTTATGTTTTGACTACCAATCAGAAAAATATTTTTATGACTTGTTTTTTCACCTCTTTTTAAAAGAATTTTTAGTTTTTTTTTTGCGCATATGATTCGGGAGGGCAACGGGTGGAATTGAGGATCAGAAAACAGAACACCCTCATTTTTAAAATCATGTTACATAAATTATTTATGGGGGGGGGGTGGTTTTTGAGGCAAAAAAAGCTTTTTTAGTTCTCCTTATTTTTTAATTTAAAATGTTTTAGGGGGGGCGGGTTTTGTCCAAGTGTTTCTAAGACTACTGGCTAGTACGAGAAGGAAGTGATAAGCAGTAGAGTGGAAATAATTTTACTTTTTTAAACGCCTCATTTTTACAAAATCAACTTTTAGATGCCCTGTTTACTACGAAGTTTAGTAATGAAGTGAGCAACCATTGGGTTTTTGGTGTGTAATTATGTACAAGTTTTAAACGCCTTATTTATTGGGAAGGGGGGGGAGAAAATCCTACACAAATGAGGTAAGATTGAAAAATAAATTTTGGATCAGAAGTAAATTTGAGACTTATTAAAAGGCCAGGCCTGAGTTTCTAATATTAATATAAAATGAGGCTCGCTGATCAAAAACTGAACAGAAATATGGGGAAACAAATTTATTTTAAAACATATCTCACTATGGGTAACTGATCGGTCTCAACTTAATTACAAAAAAGGGAGACCAGTTTTAATTTTGCCAACTGGCTACTATTCCCCTGTGCAAATTGCATCAACTTCTCAATTATTTGCTTGTGGTTAAATATTCCTGTTGTTTTTAGTTCTGTGGGGTTTATTTACGTTCTGCTAATTTTCAACCCTACTCTCTTAATTTTGTTTGGGGGGTGTAATGTAGGGGGGGGGGGATGTTGCAATTAAAATTACAATGTTGTTTGTAAAATATTATGAAAATCACTATTGTTTACAAAGCCTCTTTTTCTCATATCTTTCCAGTGGTCGATATGGCCTAGTGGTTAGTGTCTCAGATTATCATGCAAAAATTCAAGGTTCGATTCCCTCTGCAGGCAATTTTTTTTTCAATTTTTGCCAGAACAGTTTGTAAAATTTACAAACAAGTTTCTTTTTCCATTAGAAAGTCACGTTTTTTTGTTAGATATGCAAATGTTTGAGTGAAAAAAGTGCGAGCAAAATTAAGAGAGTGCTTTGTTGTCACCCTTGCAGAATTTTCTCTCCTCCTTTTAATAACAAAACATTATAAAATTTCTTAAATATTTTAGAGAGAAATAGAAGTTAGTTGTGCTATTAATGTGTGATTGAGGGGGATGTAATGATATGTTGATTTTATAGGGCCTAAATCAACCTAATAACAATTACTTTGTGTGATAGGTATCCTGCAAAAAAATTTAAATCTACAATTGCAAATATGGTGAAGCAATGTGATACTATCATTTTTTTTCTACAAATTTAAAACATGAAAGTTATAACACATACAAAATGTTAAAGTTTCTATGTGATGCAACCATAGAAATTAAGATTTCATCCACCATACATGGGAGCATTAGCAATCCAAGGCTGGCTAAGTTAAAAAAGGATTCTAACTAAACTATAGGAGAACCAACATAAAATTGGCCACTGCAGTTATACTTTCTGCTGACAGGACTTT
>JASAMX010020194.1:0-14916 GCA_030248175.1 Microlaimidae sp. YZB2_3 | reverse complement strand
CCCCCTTACCCGTTTTCCCATTTAGAAACTAGCCTTGAAAAATGCTCTAAGAATAGAGCAAGAAAAAGGGGCGATTTTTCCCCAGGCGTATGTTTAGACAGAACAGATGTGGACTAAACTGAGATGGACATTATGTGGACTATAGGAAATTTGCATTTGGTTTGGGCAGCTGTTCACTAAATAAAAATTTCTGCCATATGATAATGATTTGTTTATACATTGATCTAATCACACAGCACTGTTGCATTTTTTTTAGTTTGATCAAATGTCAATTCAAAAAATCATACTCTCAGCAATCTTTGACAAGCGCGAAATCGCCACTTTTTCAATTAGAAGGTTATATTTGTATGTGTAAGAAACAACTATAAATTTGAAAAAGTGGCGAATTTGCGCTTGTTGAAGATTGCTGTGAGTATGATTTTTTGAATTGACATTTCATCAAACTAAAAAAAATACAACAGTGTTGTGTGATTAGATCAATGTATAAACAAATCATTATCATATGGTAGAAATTTTTATTTAGTGAACCGCTGCCCAAACCAAATGCAAATTTCCTATAGTCCACATAATGTTCATCTCAGACTAGTCCACATCTTTTCTGTCTAAACATACGCCTAGGGAAAAATCGTCCCTTTTTCTTGCTCTATTCTTAGAGCATTTTTCAAGGCTAGTCCACCACTTTTTTTGAATTAAATTAAAAAATAGCCTAATAAACTATAGTTTTAGCTGCGTAATGACATATATTTGTAATCATTCCATTGCCGAGATATACTTTTTCAAATAAAAAATAAGAAGAAGAAGATGAATTTAAATTACAAAATTTACCCACGTTGCTTAATTATTGTTAGTGCGGTGCAGTTGCGCTCCAGACAAAGTTTACCCACGTTTTATAAACATAGTTGGCGCAATGCCGTGCGCCAAATAATAAGAAGATGATGAACATGAATTACAAAATTTACTCACGTTCTCTAAGTTAGTATAGTTGGCGCAGTGCCGTGGGTTAAATTGCAGGATGGCACCCCGCACCACCGATGATTACCGGCGCGTGGCGCTCCCGCGCCACCAACGCTTAATATTATTTTTTAATAAATAAAACTGAATTAATTTTATGTTGTTTTCACCGTTTTCCGCGCGGTTGAAGCAGATGGCGCTGGGAACTGGTTCCGTTTCTGCCACTAATTAAAACTGGTCTGCTTTTTTTGTGCGGTTTCTTTGAGGGGATGTTGGTTGTCTGCTCTGTACAATCCTTATTGTTTCCAAAAGGCTTTTATTGTGCGGTTGGGAGTTTTTATTTGTCTATTTTTCAAATTTTTTATTTTGATCAATAAATCGATAACAAGGATCTAAATAAAAAAAGTGCTTCCTAAGAAAGTTGCTTAATTCCTTCTTCTTTCTAATGAGCCCATGTTTATTTTTGATCAATCAGTAACGAATGAGGAATATCACTTTTAAGGATGGGGTGTTGGAATAATAATAATAATAATAAGAAGAAGGTTCTGAATTTCAAAATTTACCCACGTTCTCTAATAATGGTTGGCGCGGCGCCACGGGGTTAAATCGCCCCGTGGCGCTCCCGCGCCACCCATGATGCCCCTCGTTAAACCCTTGAGAGAAGCCTTGACTGGTCTCATAAAAAAGTTTAACTAGTAAAAAAGGTTGACAACTGTAAAAATAAGTGCTGCCAATGCAAGTACTAGAAATTTTTTTAAAATTAATCCTTTAAAGCCTCATGAATTTTTTCTTCGTGTTTACAAAAAACAAGTCCTAAAAACACCTTCTACTTCTTCTAGTCATAAATTGCGGCGGAAGACTGTCTTCTAGAACGCAATTTTTAAGCACCACATGTTAATTCTAAAAATTGCCCTTTCAGAAGCTCGCTTATTTGATTCCACCGCACATCATCACTTCCATATTTTTAGCAAACTATGGTAAACAAACAAGATCTTATCAAAATAAATTAAAATAAACTTATTTTAGGAATTTAACGGGAACGTGAACGCCGGTCAGATATTACGAATTAAAATCGGAAAAGGAAAGGTCCCAAAAGTAGGAACAGTTTTTATTTTGTTAGGTAGTTTTAATTTAGACTGATAAATATTAACATTAACAATATAAAAAGGCATTAATATATAGATAGAAACATAAAGATAAAATTTTTTAAATTGTAAAAATATCAAGGGAACAATAAATAATAATAATAATTAGAATATAAACTAATGTCTAATGTTTTTTGCAGGGATGGGAGCAAGGAATAATTGGAATGAAAAAAGGTGGTAAGCGATTGTTTGTGATTTGGCCGGCTGTTGGATCTCCTGGCGCTCAGGAATCCCAGTTTTTCAGTGTTTCTACGGATACACCACTTTTAGTGCAGGTAAATTCACTTTAAATAATCATTAAAATATTTTGATCGAAAATTAAAAAAAAAGATTGAAGATTGAAGTTGAATCCATAGGTGGGTAGGGAAGAATTTGGAGAAGGTTTCTACCCCTTCTCCCCAAAAAATGTCGATTACTCCCAACACCCCCTCCCATAAATGAACACGGTCAAAAAGGTAGGGGGGGTGTTTACCCCGGTAAATCGTCGTTACTACGGCAGAATGAGTCAATGCGAAAATTTTCAAAAAAATTTTTTTTTGCGTTTTGAGTAGAAAACCACCATCTACACCTTATGGCAAAAGGAGCCAACTGCAAACGAACTATAATACGGAGAAATCAGGTCATGTAACATTGAGTCACAATTTGTAAGTTCATGTAATAGTGGGTCAAACGGGGTATGACTCTATTCACTGGGGTTTTACTATTATGACAAAATTAGTCAACATGTTTTCGACTCATTATGAATATATGGATAACTATGCAAAATATTAAAATGCTATGTTTGACAAAATGAGTCAAAATAAATAATTAACTTATATTGTCTCACTGTTTTGTTAAACAAGAATCTAAGTTTCAACAATGTGCTTTCAGAATTGAACTGTGACGATAGGGCTCATGGAAACATGAACACTTGTGTTTTACCTATTTTCTAAATTCGCTAAAACAACTTACACCATACATGGGCAAGTTAGTCCGGAGTGGGGGGGGGGGTTAAACCTCAAATTAGGGGGGGGGGGGTTAAAATCCGAGAAACGCAAAATACCCATATCGTTTTTTTTTCTGGAGTGCATTTTACCCATATCGTTTTTCGATTTTGAAGGAAAAATAGGTTAAAAACACTAATTTTAGGTCAAAAAGCCCTTTTTATTGCATTTTTGAGCTTTTTATTGCTTAAAACATTTATTTTGACCTCAAAACTTAAGTTTGGAGGCAGTTAGAAGTCATTTTAAAGACATTTTTTTTCTTCATTTTTCCAAAATTGGGGAGGGGGTTAACTTTTTCTCCCCCCCTCCACTTCTGAGTGGGGGGGGGGGGGTTAAACCCCACTTCTACGAATTTGGGGGGTCGGGGTAACCCCCCCCCCACCAACCCCCCCCCCGTGCCCATGTATGACTTACACTGTCACTTTTTTGTAAAATCAATAATCATATGATATGCATTCATCTTACCCATAGAATCAAGGAAGGGCTAATAGTAGCCCTTGACTATGGCCTGGTGCTTATTGTTACTTTTTACAAAATCATATCACAAAAGTATTATCCTTAATATGGAGCTGCTGTGAAAAGAAACAAAGACATTATTTTCTTGTAATAGCCAAACACTACCATACCAAAGTCAGACACCAAATCAGGTCATGAACCAAGTAGGGAAGGAATTAAACGTGATAAACAAATAAATGGGCAGAATAACCTAAAAAAAAACCTTTAAATTAGTGATTAATACCAAAGCAAGGTACTTAAACGCATTATTTATGGTTACCAAACTACCCAACCCAACACTACTAAAGACAAACTAGACAATGAATCAGATCAATCTACAAAGGCAGTGCTAAGAATAACCTAAAAACCAATAAATTAGTGAATAATAGGCAAAGGCAAGCCTGATCAATAATGGAACCACCAAGGCCTTAGCAAAATCAAAATCAAATTAACTTATTAATGAGAAGTAACTTAACCAAAACCAAACGAGTAAGAGTACCTTGGGCAACTAATTTTTTAATAAAAAAGCTCTTAAATAACCCAATAGTAAAAACCACATAAAAGTTATTAAATATAGAACTGGTAACTAAATTGTATGTGGAACTTACTATAATAACTAATGATTGCTACAAAAACTTAATAAAAGCCTTTTGTAACAAAATATGAGTTAAAGTTCGTTTTCTAAGATTTTTAAACCTTGTTACTAACAAACCATACGGAGTCAATCAGGTATTGACTCTATTATACCTAAACTGACACAACGAGTCACTGTATATTTGACTCATTCTGACTCTGAATAAATAATAAAGTGCTGCTTTTGACAAAAAGAGTCGCAACAAAAAATTTAATTTTTATCAGCCACAGTGCATGTTTGATTCGAAGTAAATACATAAAAACGTAGCTTACCTAGAGTCTTAAAACATATTTTTGTATCAAATACTGCAACAAAAGACGGTATTTTTTTCTGACCATTTGAAAGTTTAAAATGGCCATATCTCAAAACAAGGATTTTTTTCATTGACTCGTTCTGCAGTAGTAACGACGAAATGATCAACAATGGAGCTTCTATGTAGCGACTGTACCCGGACCGGAATGGATACATCCAGGAAGGGAAGGCCAATACCATTTAATTTTTTTCCAGAGCAGAAAGGTTTCCACTTTGTGCCTGACTGCATCCACTTTTTCCTGCTAAGCGGCAGTCATTCTGGCTGCTGCAGTTACTAATGGCGATGTCCAGGGACATTCATCCCAACCTGGGCCCACCTAAAACTATTTTTTCATGCGCGCGCTGTGGCAAAAATAATTACAGAAATAGTGTCCAGTGCAACAAATGTAAAAATTGGTTACACCTAAATGCTCCAATTTAAACAGTCTAAAAAACTATAACCAAAATTTTCTCTGTAACAGATGTACTTCATCTACTCAACCATATGCAACCACTAAAAACTCTATTATAATCATTTTGCAATTTAAAGCCAATGGAATTTCTAACAAAATTTCTAACAAAAAAATTTCTAACAAAAAACTTTTTGGTCAAAACAACATTCATATTGCTGCTATCCAAGAGTCAAAAATATCTAGTAAATCTGAAGACCCCAAAATCGCAAATTACACAACACTCAGGAAATATTAGGATTCTAATGGGGCGGTTTGCTCCTTTTTGTCCATCACTGTATCAACTTCAAAACTTTGGATATACAACAACTTGTTTGACTTTGTTACAACTTTGGATGACCCCCACGCAGAAATACTTGGCCTGCAAATCCTTCTTAACAATTTGAATCTTTCAATTTTCAACATTTATATTCCTCCTTCCAGCTCTTGCAATGCAAACTACCAACCAGACATCAACCATCTCCTCAATAATCAGGATATCATTTCACTAGGAGATATCAATGCACACCATGGCCTTTGGCACTCATAGGTGTTTTTTGGGGGGGACAGAGGGGTGCACCCCCCCCCCCTTGAGCCAAAATTTTGGACCCCCCCTAGAAAAAATTCAGGGGGCCCCCCCTCCCCCCCAAAGCTCGAGAGCGGTCCGGCCTGACCCCCCCCTAGCGAAGCTTACCCCCCTCCCCCCCCCCCTGACCAATTTGGAAGTATATTTTTTTATTTACTGTCAAAAACACGAGTTTTTAGTTAAAAACAGTGTTTAAATACACTTTTTAGGCCTAAATAGGGTGTATTAATACATATAATTCAATATTGGACCCCCCTGACCCCCCTAAATTTGAAATCTCGCACCCGGGGTGGACCCCACCTAAAAAGCCAGGGGGGTCCACACCCCCCTGCACCCCCCCCCCCTAAAAAATTTTGGCCTTCCACCCGGGGGTGGACCCCCCCCCTAGCGGACCCGACCAAAAACACCTATGTTGGCACTTAAACCTCACAGACGCCAGAGGAGATTACATTGCAAAATATCATCAACAACTCAAATATGGCATCACTAAACAAAAACACTCCAACACACATTTCATCTAATGGAAACCCAACATCACCTGATATCTCCTTAGTTTCAGACTCACTCCTCACCTCAACAGACTGGTTTACACAAACGACTTTAAGCTCAGACCACCTACCTATAATCGTCAGCATCTGAACTACTTTCACAATAGCCCCAATAACCTGGAAAATTTTCAAAAATCTCAACAAAGCTGATTGGACCAGCTACAGAAATGAAATTAAGCAAAATTATCCAACACCCCCAATCCAACAGAGGTCAAAAAAGATGAAAAACTGTTTAGATCTCTCTTGAACAAAGTTTTCGCGCACAACATCCCTGCTGGTTGTTGCAAAAATTTTTAGCCCAACCTAACTCCAGAAACAATCCAGCTCATCAAAAAGCGTGATACACTTCTCGTAGCCAACCCACACTCCACCTGGATACAAGAGCTTAACAATAATATTCACAACCAAATTTGCTCCAATGCCACTAAAAAATGGCACTTTTTTTGAAAAAAATTCAGCCACAATGCCAACCTAACAAAACTGGAAAACAATAAATCACTGGACAATAAACCCTCACCCTTACCAAATTCAGTGATCATAGATGAACACGGTCAAAAAGCTAGGGGGGTGTTTACCCCGGGTAAATGAAATTTGAAAATCTAGGAGGGGGTCCTTGGGGGGTCGAAACCCCCTAGCTTTCTAGGAGGGTCGACCCGGGGTGGAAAATTTTAAAATCTAGAGGGGGTCAGGTGGGGTCCGATTTCTGAAACAAAATACTTTTAAACTATTAAATATTTAATAATAGTTTTTTATAAGATAATACTACATTTCATTGAATAAAAAGTAATATTTAGGTATAAAAAGGGGTAAAAACATAAATTTGTGTTAAAAATTCACATTTTTGCAATAAAATTTAGTATAAAAAAGTCTAAAATTTTCTCAAGAGGGGAGGGGGTCAGATTTCAAAATCTAGGGGTCAGGGGTAAAAAATTTGAAAATTTGGGGGGAGGAGGGAGGTCCTAGATTTTTTTCCAGGGGGGGGCTAAAATTTCAAGGCTAGGAGGGGTGGAACCCACCCTGCCCCTCCTTTCTCACCTATGTTCATACTCCGGACCAACTTGCCCATGTATGGTTAGTGGTTAAACCCCCCATCTCAGAATTTGGAAGGGAACCTTTCTCCGTGCCCATGTATGGATGGGGGCGTCAGATTTTTTTTGGGGGGATGAATTTGCAGCAAGATGGGGTGAACTGTGAACCTCTCACTCATTTTCAAGTAGTAACAGGTTTTGCTCTATAAAACTCCGACGGAAACAATGTTAGCGGCAAAACGCTCCACAACGCCGATTACATGACACAGTTTACTGTGATCTGTCTTCTCTCTCTGTGTACCAGCATAGAAGATGTGGCAACACAAATAATGTATACATGGTTGGTAACATAACAATACTAATATTAACACTCTTCTAGATATTACACAAACATTACTAAAATACAAAGTGGTTGTCACCTCAGTGACTTGTTGTAAATACTTAACAAAACTGAGGGGAATGGTCCAATACCCATTACCAACATATATGAACACGGTCACCAAAGCTAGGGGGGTGTTTACCCCAGGTAAATGACATTTCAAAATCTAGGAGGTGTCCTAGGAGGGTGGAACCCCCCTCCCCCCCAGCTTTCTATGGGGGTTCGACCCGAGGTGGAAGATTTTGAAACCTAGAGGGGGTTCAGGTGGGGTCCAATGTCCAAAGCAAAATAGTTTTAAGCCATTAAAGGTTTAATAATAGTTTTTTATAAGCTAATACTACATTTTATTGAATAAAAAGCGATATTTTGATATAAAAGGATGTAAAAACATGAATTTGAGTTAAAAATTCACGTTAAGTCCGAAGGGGGAGGGGGGTCAGATTTCAAATTCTAGAAGAGGGTAGGAATAAAAAATTCGGAAATTTGGGGGGAGGGGGGTCTGGATTTTTTTCTAAGGGGGAGGGGGTCTGGATTTTTTTCTAAGGGGGAGGGGGCAAAATTTCGAGGCTAGGAGAGGATGGACGGTGGACCCCACCCTACCTCCCCCCTTGTTCATCTATGAATACCAACCAGTAATTTACTACAAGAACATTAATTAGTACGCAAGGGTCAATGTTGCAAAAGTTACGTGAAATAACACAATGATATAACATTAGAATAGTAATGTACTTAGTAAAGATAGATAATGAAATACAAAATAAGCAACAAATCACATTAGGATCAAGTTTTGATAAATATCGTAATTTTATTTATGAGTTTATAAAATTGCCATTATCATGGGTGGCGCGGGAGTGCCACCCGGCGATTTAGCCCTGTGGCGCCGCGCCAACCATTATTAGAGAACGTGGGTAAATTTTGAAATTCAGAACCTTCTTCTTCTTTTTCTTCTTATTATTATTCCAACGCTCCGTCCTTAAAAGCGATATTCCTCATTCATTACTGATTGATCAAAAATAAACATGGGCTCATAAGAAAGAAGAAAGAATTACGCAACTTTCTTAGGAAGGACTTTTTTGATTTAGGTCCTTGTTATCGGTTTATTGATCAAAATAAAAAATTTGAA
The DNA here is from genome assembly GCA_030248175.1 of Microlaimidae sp. YZB2_3. Classification (NCBI taxonomy): domain Eukaryota; kingdom Metazoa; phylum Nematoda; class Chromadorea; order Desmodorida; family Microlaimidae; species Microlaimidae sp. YZB2_3. Next base: position 6,304 of record JASAMX010020194.1, on the reverse strand, counting down.
AAATAGACAAATAAAAACTCCCAACCGCACAATAACAGTCTTTTGGCAACAATAAGGATTGTACAAAGCAGACAATCAACATCCCCTCATAAAAACCGCACAAAAAAGCAGACCGGTTTTAATTGGTGTCAAAAACGGAACCAGTTCCCAGCGCCATTTGCTTCAACCGCGCGGAAATCGGCGAAAACAACAGAGTACTTTTTTTAATTCTTGTATTACTGATGACAAAATTAATTCAAAGTTGTTTATTTATTAAAAAACAATAATAAGCGTCAGCGGCGCGGGAGTGCCACGCGCCGGTAGGTAATCATCGGTGGTGCGGAGGTGCCATACTGCAATTTAACCCACCGCACCGCGCCAACTATACTTAGAGAACGTAAGTAAATTTGGTAATTCATGTTCATCATCTTCTTATTATTATTATTTTTACTTTAGAATTTTAATTGCAATCATTGGCGCACGGCATCGCGCCAACTATATTTAGAGAACGTAGGTTAACTTTGTCTGGAGCGCCACTGCTCCGCACTAACTTTAATTAAACAACGTGGGTAAATTTTCTAATTTAAATTCATCATCTTCTTATTATTTTTTATTAAAAAAGTATATCTCGGCAACAGAATGATTATAAACATATGTCATTGCGCAGCTAAAACTATAGTTTATTAGGCTATTTTTTTAATTTAATTCAAAAAAGTGGTAGACTAGCCTTAAAAAATGCTCTAAGAATAGAGCAGGAAAAAGGGGCGATTTTTTCCCGGGCGTATGTTTAGACATAAAAGATGTGGACTAGTCTGAGATGGACATTATGTGGACTATAGAAAATTTTGCATTTGGTTTGGGCAGCTGCTCACTAAATAAAAATTTCTACCATATGATAATGATTTGTTTATACATTGATATAATCACACAGCACTGTTGCATTTTTTAAGTTTGATGAAATGTCAATTGAAAAAATTATACTAACAGCAATCTTGAACAAGCGCGAAATCGCCACTTTTTCAAATTTATAGTTGTTTCTTGCACATACAAATATTACCTTCAAATTGAAAAAAGTGGCGATTTCGCGCTTGCCAAAGATTGCTGTGAGTATAATTTTTTCAATTGACATTCCATCAAACTAAAAAAATGCAACAGTGCTGTGTGATTAGATCAATGTATAAACAAATCATTATCATATAGTAGAAATTTTTATTTAGTGAGCAGCTGCCCAAACCAAATGCAAATTTTCTATAGTCCACATAATGTCCATCTCAGACTAGTCCACATCTTTTCTGTCTAAACATACGCCCGGGGAAAAATCGCCCCTTTTTCCTGTTCTATTCTTAGAGCATTTTTCAAGGTTAGTATAATAAGATTAAAACGATAAAAGCATAGATTTAGAAGCTTTTTTTTTAATTTGGAGCTGATACATGATCGATAGCGGGTAGTTTATTCCCTATAACAATAAAATTTCATTAGTAAAAAAGTTTTCCACAAAATATTAAAACTGAATTTTTTGCCTTGTAATTTTAGACCGTTAAAACGTGTTTTGTGGTTGTGTTTGATAAAAAGTTAACTTCAAGGTGATTATTTATAAGCTTATAAACACAGTTTATATAATTAAATTATTTTGTGCGTTTTTGTTTTTAAAAATACAAAAAACTTTTGAATTTTTGCAAGAAATTTAATGTCTTTTTTAAATCAAATTTCATGTATATGTTTAAAACTCTAAAAGAGACACAAAAGACTTATAAGCGCATAGTGGACGCTAATATCTTGAGTTCCAAATGCTTTCAATAGGATCGCAATTTTTTTTTATCCCTTGCTGCAATTGAAAAGTAGTTCTTCAAAAATTTTAGATCGAGTGACCCAAAATGCCTAAATCTTTAACAATACTTGAATGATCATTTACTTCGTTATTTAAAATGCATGGTTAATTTAAGTTTTTTGGTGCTAAATGTAGCACTGAGCATTTTTTTAAATGCGATAGTTAATTGTCAGTCATTCGTCCAATTACAAAAGTATTTATATTTTCTTGAAAACGAATCCCCCTAAAATGCAATGTATATATACCTCTAAAAATCAGTATGACCGGTTTTGGCATGGAAAATAAAATTTTCGAATTTCTGTCTCCATGAATCCAAAATTTTAGAGCAAGTGTGTTTACATCTATAGAAAATTGTGAAATCGTTTTAGTTTCCTCATCACTTGTTTTTCCTGCCCTTTGCATGATCTTTAAGAGTACATAAGTTCAGGTAATGCAACAAGAAAAACAACTATTATACGTCTGAAAATGAGTAAAGGACAAAATATTATTCCATTTTGTTTGCACTGTTTTCGTTCAAAAATCAACAGTGGTTTCATGTAGAATATTAAGTCTTATTTGTGTTCCGCTTCTCCGATTGGAATCCAGTCGGGCAAGAAAAAAGTTTCAGGATCAATTTCTCTGGCCAATCCGGACCCTTTTCTTACATATTCTTTGGCGTAAAAAACAAAAGAGGTGCTGCTCAAATAAGCGCCCCACCACCCAAAAGTAGAAATTCCGGACGTTAAAATCAACGCATCCATTTTGGTCAGCAGGCACATTGATAAACCTAAACAATTTAGATATTTTTCAAAAAAATTTAAATAAAAAACTACGAAGCAGATAAAAGCATACAATAAATAAGAAAAGAATATTTTAATTGAACACTGTTCTTTCCGTCTGTTAATAGGTTTTTTAACTCATGTTTCACTCGAAGTGAGAGTGAGACACTCTAAATTAAAATTATGTTTTTTTTAATTTTAAAGATTTTCTTATCCCTGGAGTCGGGGAGTATGTTCTTTCTTTATTGACCCTCCTGGGCACCAAAAATAAACCCCCCCCTCCCACTAACAACAACCCAACCAACGTGGGCCTAGGGGGTAGATGTGAGATAGGTAAAATATCCTTTATTTTTATTGTCTATTCTTTATTTCCATTAAACCCTAGTACCCTAACTTTTGGGGGGGGGGGGGCTTTGATTAGAGTTCTATTCCACATAAAGGCGGTATTGGGTGGGGGGCGGTGGTATTAAGTATGGTAGGCCCGCCCGCCTCATCATTTTTAAAAAAAAAAAAAAGATTTTTAGTCCGAATATTCCATTAGTCCAAATTAATTTAAATTCAACTATTTCATATTAAACATCATTTATGATAAAATTCGACAGAGTACTAGTACTTATATAGCATACTACTATAATTATTGCTCTCTTCTTACCTCTGTTTGTGCCGGCAAAAACGTGCCCGTTTTTAATAGACCCAAATTTCTTCTCACACCAAACTCTGCTGTCACTAATAAAAATGAAAAATTTGGCAAATTCCATGAGATCTGGAAATCTGTTGACGTATTCAATGGCAAATTTGGTAAAATTTTCGTTGCTCGGAGCGTATCCTCTTCGTTCGGATCCTTTTGTAGTGAAATCCCCTCTCCGTACATGGACTCCGATCAGCTTTACGCGCCCTTTATCACCTATTTTTGAAGATTCAGGGAACTAAGGGGTCTAATTTTAATGAAACAAGTTCTCGGGGGGGGGGAGGACGGATACTCTATAGTAAATCACATAATAAACAAGTATTTATTAAAAAAATACATATCAATCTGTAGAAAAGAAGCTTGAAGCTGAAGCTTTAGTTTCGTAAATTTAAAACTGTCCAACCCCGGTGCCACCAAAACAAACGAACGTTTCCTCCTCTAATTTTTTTTAAGCTCAAAAACTTGAGGCTATTAGGCTAAACGCCACACACGCACGCCCATCCCAAACACAATGCTCCTCTGGATATGGCAAAAAAAATTTTAAACCAATTTATAACGTTTCTAAACTAATGGGGCCTTTAAATTCATAGGGGTGTCCGGGACACTACAAAATTTAGAAAGGGTTGGGTGGGTCCTTTTTTGAATTTTTAGGGGCAACTTCAAAACATCCTTCTATACCTTGTTCGCCTATGCTTTGGCTAATTTCGATCGCCAAGTTCCCGTTACCTCCTGAGGATTTCGCGACAGCATTTCGCACTTTTTCTAAATACACGTCAGCTTCGTTAATTAAATTATCGTGAAAAGTGAAATGGCGAAGGATTTCTGTTCGAAATTGGTGGAAATAACGCCAACTTTGAAGATAGCCAACCACGCTGATATTCTTGTGGCAATTTTCGCGAATTGTACGGAGGGATCTGCTCGAGAATTGACAGCAATAACCTAATCGGGCTGGTTTTTTAAAGATGGTTGTTTTAAATTTTATAATTAGCAGTTTAAAAAAACTGAAATCTTGGCGCAATGACAGAATGGTCGGTTTTTGAAAAATCGAGTCGCAACGGAAATAAGAAACGATGTGATAGTTATAATATTAATATTTATATTGTGTGTAGCGTAGTGCTTGGTTAGCTATTCGAAAAACTGATTTTTCGATGTGAAGTAAAATAAAAGTTGATTTTTATGTTTTTAAATTAGTAAGAACACTTTTTTATATTTTGGTGCACCGCTACCACCAAATAGCCTGCATATAGGGGTGAAATAGTCTTAACCATAGGGGTGAAACATTTTCGCCCCTCCTGGCTTGTCTTAGCGCCTGCCCTTTGCATAATCTGCATAGGGAAGATAAGTTTCAGGTTATCAACAATCAACAACAACAACAATAGCCTGCATATTTTTATGAGTTAAAAAGCTAAATATATTTTATTTAATTGCAAAAATTAATCAAAAAATTGTTTTAGCTACTAACGCCTTTTTTTGTCCCATTTTTTACTTTATTTTAAAAGTTTGGAATTGCTTGATATTGTGACAAACTTAACATCAAAACTTTATGTGAAAATACTATACCAGACTTGTGCACTTCCCCCGACGGGGTTTTATTGGGGGGGAAAAATTCCAAAACGGGTGGGGGCACGGGGGGCAACTTTTTTAAAACGGGGGGGGCAATAAAACGGGGAAGGGCAGGCAGGGGAGAAAGAAAAAAAAAAACGAGAAACAAAGAAGGGAAAAGAGAAAAAATGTCAAAAAAAGCGAAAATAAAGTAAAAATAGGTCTAAAATGGCTTGAAGTACATTGAAATAGGCTAAAAACTGCAAAAAATTCGCGATGATGGCGTCATCATAGGTCAAAAAAGGCGTCATAATTTTAGGGTACTTTTTCATTTTTTGGCGGGGGGCTAATCCAATCCAAAATTTTTAAATCTTAGTACACGCGTTTTAGTTAACCTATTTGTTTTGTGTTTTTTTTTTTTAATTGTCCTATTATTATTTTAAACTTGTGGTTTATTACAGTAACTTAATCTTTCCTGTAATTCTTTTACAGTTTTATCTTTGTCTTTATCTTAAGTCACATCATGCCAAGTAGTGAGTTATAATATATGTAAGCATAGGTGAGCACGGTCCCGGCAGCCGAAGGCCAAAACCTACCTCAAAAATGACAGGGGAGGAGTTAGATTAGGTTTTGCTTAGGCTTAGCTTAAGCCCGTTTCAAACTGGAGTGCTAGGTGCAAGATGCTACGTACTAGCGTGATAGCTATCATTATCACTCGAAAAAATTGTAGCCCATGTTAAAAATATGGGCCGTTCACACTGAAGTGCTACGTGCTAGGCTCTAGGTGCTAGGTGCTAGCTATCATTAAATCGGGTTGTGTCTGTCTACAACTCCGTCATCAGTGATAGCTAGCACTCCCGGAGAAAATAGGTTTAAAATATTGCGGTTTTATATCTAAACTTTATTTTTTTTATTTAAGCAAACATTTTTTTTTTCATAAAAACATCTTTTAGAGAAAATTCTTAAATATTTATGAGACTAGAAATGCAATTATACTTCTATTTGGCAGCATTTCGAAGTTTTCGCGACTAAGCAAAAATATTGCTTCTGAAATTTTTGTTTGTTATTTTAAGCTATTATGTTTTAAATAAAAATAAATTTACAAATAATTCTCGAATATTTTAAGTAAATATACGTTCCAAATAAATTAATTGCTGAATTATCTTTCTAAATTTTAAGTGAATGCATGAGATTTTGTTTAGGTTAGATTAGATTGTTTAGGTTAGTTTAGGTTAGGTTAGATTAGATTTTGTTTAGACTTAGGGTTAGCTTAAGTTTTGCTTAGGCTTAGGCTTAGCTTGGATTTTGCTTAGGCTTAGACTTAGCTTAGCTTTTGTGTAGGCTTAGGTTTCGCTTAGGCTTAGCGTGTAGGCTTGATTTTTGCTAAGACTTACCTTAGATTTTGCTTAAGCTTAGCTTAAGTTTTGCTTAGGCTTAGCTTAGTCGCTGATTTTTACAGTTTTGGGGTAGGTTTTGGTCCCTCTCGTCCCGGCAGCTAGGGGAGTGGTG
>JASAMX010020193.1:0-13400 GCA_030248175.1 Microlaimidae sp. YZB2_3 | reverse complement strand
TTTTTCGTGCTCCGATTGCAATAAAATTTCATATTGGCCAAACCGTTCGTTTTTTAAAAAATCGGTTAGAAGAACATAAAAAAGACTCCCGTTCAGCTTTAAAAGAACATATTGACAATACTAATCACGAAATAGATTTTTCAAATGTAAAAGTTTTAGATCGAGCCAGAAAACCAACCACAAAATTCTTTTCCAACGAACTTCTCACCAAGGAAGCAATATTCATCAACATTTGCTCGCCGGATAAATCGCTAAACATCGCAAAAACCGAAATTCATGCAGCATTCAAATCCTGCGCCAAAAAACATCTTTCTTTGCCAATTTGAACGTTTTATTACTCTTATTATGAACACACGTCTACTTTCGACACCCACATCATGTCTAATTATGTTTAGATTTACCGTTTTACTAAGACTCTTTTTGCTTTATCAGTGACCATTGTTCTACCAAAATCGATGGTTCGAAGAAAATGATTGCGTTTTATTTCAAACCTATAATTGGGTTTAACTTACGACTCTTTTTGGTTTATCAAGTGACAAAAATTTTTTACCAAATTCATCGTTTGAAAGAAAAAAGATTGCGTTTTATTCACACTCTATTAAAACTTTTTTGTTTAACAGTTAGAATATTAGGATAAATGTTTTTTGAAAATGATATTTTTAGTCATTGTTTTACTTATTTTACCACTTACATATTTAAAGACTCTAATCAACCTTTTGATATTCACACCATTTTGTTTACCAATGATAGTGTATTGTATTTTAGTTTTTGTAGTCTTATGTAAATTATGTATCTGTTTTAGATTTCCTGACGAAGAAACACGCTGTTGTTTCGAAACGTAGATAAATAAAAAAATATTTCTACTATACTGAGGAAAAAGCCTGGAAAAAACACTTTTCTTATTTGTTTTATTTAATTTTAAAACGTTTGAAAGTGATTTTATTTTATTAAAACTAAAAGTTTTAACATCTTAAGGTAAAAAAAAAACGACTTTTACTCATTTAAACACAAAATTTTCGCTCCGCTTTGTTTTTATTTTTTTTGTTGCGCGGCCAGGCTCGCAGTGCGAAAATAATCGCAGTGCGAATAAAGCAGCATAGAGTGCGAAAGAAGTCGCAGTCCCCACTGCGAGAAAACTAACACTGTGTAAAAATCGCAGCGCGGGAAAACTTGCAGAAAATGGCGGATTTTTGCGAGAAAAGTCGCACACAAATTCGAAAGTGCGACTTTTCTCGCAAAATTTTCGTCAAAAATTTAGTGTACAGTCGGACATTCTCTTGTGTTATATATTCTTGGCCTTACTGATCTATTTATTTAGTGCCTAAAAAAACAGGTAAACAAGTTACAATCAATTTTTGTGGTATCTTTAGAGCCTAGTCATTTTTTGATATTAAAATTATAATTGCTGTTGTATTGCAAACGAAAACTTTTAGAATCCAAAAATCCTTTTAATATCATAGGTGAGACGGTGAGTAGAGGGTTGGAAGTTATATAGTAGAAAAAACGCTAAAAATGAGGCATTTAAGGAATACTCCCCCCCCAGAAAAAGTTTCCTGTGATACCCTCTTCAAAATTCTTGTGGCTGCCTACCCCTGTTTAAAATTACTGCAAAATTACACCAAAAATAAAAAGCGTTTTATAATGCATTATATCATCTCACTATCCTTTACAGCAAAAAGCGTTATTTTGAAATGTAAAAAAACTCACTTTTAAAAAGAATACCGGCACCAATCAACACAAGCGAGCAACTACTCTCCAGGAAGTCAAGAACCTTCCTGGCACAACTCAGATCCGGACATTGCCACCGCCTTAACTCATTTAAATCCAGAATCAACAACTCTGTCAAAAATGAATGCCCCCTGCCCCCCTGCAAGGGCAAACCACATGACGTAAAACACCTTTTCATATGCCCTCAACATCCAACGACACTCAAAATAGAAGATCTTTGGGAAAGACCAGGAGATGCGGTCAGGTTCCTCGAAGGAATTACTTGAACCCCCGGCAATGAACAACAACAACAGAGAAAACCCTTATTTCAAGCTAAATTTTGTAAGTTTTTTTTCAAAAATAAAAAAATTAAAAAAAATCTTCAAAATGCACAGCGTATAATAAATAATCTTACGACAAAAGAAATACACTTACGTTTAACGAAGCCATAAACTTGTATCTTTTTGGGCATTTTTTACAAGCAAAACTTTGTAGGGAATGATTTTTTACATGCTTCCTGAGTCGCCGTATAGTAGGAAAAATAACACTGCACTTCGGACATTTGTAAGAGTGACTAACATTGGAAACATGCTTTTCTAGGCTCTCCAGTGATTTGTACGATTCGCCGCAACGATAGCACCGATAAGACCTAAAAACCGTACATTACAGTGACCTTGGGACCAGGGTTGGTTTCCACGTCCTCCGCGCGCAGTATTTGAAGCTCCAGCCAGAGCGTGGTTTTCGGATTGAAACTAGGCAAAAAGGTTTCAGGTATCTGGTAAAAAAGGTATCTGGTTTGTTGGAAACTCTCCAACTACATCCCGATTCCAAAACCAAAAAAAAACATCAACAGTCAATCATTCAGGCCCATAGGTGGGCAGCCTCTCGGATTTCGGGGGGTATAGGGGGGGTCAAATTTTAGGCGGGTGTCCGGCAAGACCCAAATTTTGAGGGGGGGTGTACCCAATATTTCCGCGCTGCCTTAAAATGGGCTTAAAACGCGTAAAAAACGTAAAACAAGCTTATAAATGCTTTAAAACTGTGTAAAATTGAAATAAGACCTTATTGCAACTTACAAATTTTATTTTTTAATTCTTTTATTAATAATGTGTTTATATATTCTTATAATTAGATTAGAAATCATAGTTTTTGTTAATAATTACGTAATAATAGAATAATAATATTATTGTCTTGATTATAAAGTCAAGTATCACAAACTTTTTAATCCATAATCTTATATTTAATTAAAGATTATATACATATATGGGCGTAGCCAGGGGTGGTCTAGACACCTCTTATAGGTCGGCAAAGGGAAAAATTTGGGGTTAGACAGACCCCCCTTTTGCAGTGGCGTGCCCAGGATTTCATGGGGGGGGGGCGCGGTCTGGGGGCTCTACTAACCCTGAAGAGGGGTCTGGGGGCGGCAGCACCCCAGATATGGGGAGGTCTGGGGGGCGAGAGCCCCCCAGCGGGGTCAAGGGGCGGAGCCACTTGTCAGGGGGGTCCGGGGGGCAGAATGCCCCCCGGGGGAGAAAATTTTTAATTTAAGGCGCTAAAATACACTTGAAATTTTAATTCCAAATGATACTTATTACAAAATTTAAGGTTTCTTATGCCTACACATTTAAAACATGCGTTTAAAACGTTAATCAAAGGATAATAGTGTTTATAGTAGTTTTATTAAACTGTATACCTTAACTACTGAACGGGATAATCGATTTGTAATTGAAAAACTAAGATAAATTTATTAATTAATAATTAACTCTCCGCGCGAAGCGCGGAAAATTTTTTTAGTCGTTTTATAACACTTAAAAATTTTTCTCCAGGAGGCGAATTTGGGGGGGGGGTGTCCCCGGGTACCCCAAATTTAGGGGGGGTGTCAGCAAAATCCGAAATTTTGGGGGGGTATAACCCCCCAACCCCCTCCCTGCCCACCTATGTTCAGGCCCATTTCACTCATATCCGCACCCGCAAAAACTTGCGAAAAAATCATACTCTCTTATATCACAAGTTACATACCAAACACAACACACAATCACAGCGTCAAAAAACAATACTCCACATACACAGCATTACAAACACTTTACACTCACATAGCAGCAGGTTTTAACAAACCAAAACCACCACAACGCACAGTTGTCGTAGCACTGGACATGTCCAAAGCTTTCGACACTGTCAATCACCACACACTCACACAAAACTCGCATAAACACAAGTACCAACAACAATCACAAAATTCATAAACAACTACACCAAAGGCCACAAAGCTTACACCACATACAACAATCACAAATCAAAACAAAAACTCATAAAAACAAGAATCCCCCTGTTTATTACCCACACTATTTAATATCTACACCGCAGACATTCCAGCACCGCCAACAAACGTACACACATGGATGAACAAGGGGGGGTAGGGTGGGGTTCACCCCCCTAGCCTCGAAATTTTGACCCCCCCTAGAAAAAAATTCAGGGGCCCCCCTCCCCCCAAATTTTCAAATTTTTTACCCCTGACCCTCCTCTAGATTTTGAAATCTGACCCCCCTCCCCTCTCGAGAAAATTTTAAGTACTTTTTTTATACTAAATTTTCTTGCAAAAACGTGAATTTTTAACACAAATTCATGTTTTTACACCCTTTTTATACCTAAATATCGCTTTTTATTCAATAAAATGTAGTATTATCCTATAAAAAGAACTATTATTAAAGTTATTATGGTTTAAAACTGTTTTGCTTTGGACACCGGACCCCACCTGACCCCCCTCTAGATTTCAAAATTTCGCACCTCGGGTCAACCCCCCCTAAAAAGCTAGGGGGGGGCTCGACCCCACCTAGGACCTCCTCCTAGATTTTGAAATGTCATTTACCCGGGGTAATCACCCCCTCCCCTAGCTTTTTGACCGTGTTCATCTATGCGGTACACATCATAACATAAGCAGACGACATCACAATATACGCATCACACGCACACCACCACATAGCACAACAACAAGTACAAGCATACTTACACGCAATACAAGCATGGACAGACAACAACCAATTCACACTAAATCCAAGCAAAACAACATCCACACTATTCACACCAGACCCTGCAGAGTTTAACACAAATAAACAACACAACACTCAGCACAACCAAAAACCCAAAAATCTTGGGTCTAACTTTTGACTCTACGCTCACATTCAACACACATCGCAAATACACACAGCAAAGCATTCAAAATCATACTCACAGCAACATCGTATTGTAAACCAAAAGAAACACTCACACACACATTATACAAGGCAATCACTCGACCAATAATCGAGTATGCCAGCACAGTCTGGGGCCCCACAACATTAAACACACAAATTAACAAACTGCAAACAATACAAAACACTGCTCTCATGGTCGCAACAGGGCACACCACAGACAGAAACACACACATCATACACACAGAGGCTAAAGTCCTCCCAATAGCAACACACATTCAACTTCACGCAAAACAAGCAAAATTGGCAGCCGTGTACACAAACAATCCACTGAACTACTTAACACAACAACCTGCACCCAGCATGCTCAAAAACTAAACAATCTTTCACAACAACATCTACACAATATTATTTCCAACATTATTAGAACCAAATCAGCAACTTTTTTAAACTTTTTTTAAAAATAGATTTGCAACGAAGAAAATTAATATTACTATATTAAAAAAATGACTTTATTTGTTATAAAACGAAATTTGAGTGTTTCCTTACCAAGACCGTAAAAAGGATTTGTTTTGAAAACTATAATTTTTTCCGTTTATGAGCCAAATTTTTATATTTCATCTGCTTATTGACACAAAAATGTGGAAAAATTGAGTTTTTTTATCTATTACTAATAATGGCTGACTGACTTCTCTCGTATACTTTAAATTCCATTAAAGTTATTATGGAAAAAAATTGTATAGACATTGCTGACAATTTTATAATTATTGTTTTGTCAAAAGCACTCATAAAAATACCTTCGTTCAGCCACTTGTGACTTTGGTTCCTCTAAACTATGGGAATACTGATGAAGTCCGACTTCGGGCAAAGATTTATATTCTTTGTTGCAATGTGGACAATTATAAACAAGCATTCCGTCATGAGATTTTAGATGAGTCAAAAGCTGAGGCAATTCATGAAATAACATTCTGCATGATTTTAGTGAACACTGATACATCTGAAAAACATAAAAAACTTTGAAAATCCAAATGGAACATAGTGAATTATATCAACTTAATAAATATGAAGAATTTACATGCCACCCAAAAAATTATTAAATGATTATTTTAAGTTAGTTTGTAATTAACGCAGTTATCTTAGAATAATGTGCGTAATTCTTAGTCGAATATTTTTTCTATTTTATTTATTTGCTTAGATAGATGAACAAGGGGGGTAGGGTGGGGTCCACTCCCCCTAGCCTCGAAATTTTGGCCCCCCCCCCTCCCCCCAAATTTTTGAATTTTTTACCCCTGACCCCCCTCTAGATTTTAAAATCTGATCCTCTCCTCCCCTCTCAGGAAAATTTTAAATACTTTTTTTATACTAAATTTTCTTCCAAAAACGTGTTTTTGCACCTTTTTTATTTCAGAATATCGCTTTTTATTCAATAAAATGTCGGATTATCCTATAAAAAACTATTATTAAACCTTTAATGGTTTAAAACTATTGGACATTGGACCCCGCCTGACCCCTTTCTAGGTTTCAAAATCTTCCACCCCGGGTCGACCCCCCTAGAAAGCTAAGGTGGTTCGACCCCCCTAGGACCACCCTCCTTGATTTTGAAATGTCATTTATCCGGGGTAAACACCCCCTAGCTTTTTGACCGTGTTCGTCTATGATTGCTTAGCAGAATCTTTTTTAACGTTTCCTTATAGTACTTAGGTATTGTGATCATTTGTGAGCAAGGGGCGGGTTTAGTTGGTTATACCCCCCAAAAATCCCGATTAAAGCCGACACCCCACCCCCTAAAATTTGGGGAGTCCAAGTACTAAAAACGCTAAAAATGGGGTATTTGAGGTATACCACAAAAATTTTTTGGGAAACACCCCTCAAATTTCGGGGGTCGAGTATAGCCCATACATAGGCACGGGGGAGGTTGGGGTAGAGGAGGTTAACCCCTTCCAAATTCTGAGAATGGGGTTTAACCCTTCCCCCATCAGAAGTGGGGGAGGGAGAAAGGTTAACCCCCAATTTTGGAAAAATGAAGGAAAAAAATGTCTTTAAAATGACTTCTAACTGCCTCCAAACTGGGGTTTTGAGGTCAAAATGAATGTTTTACGCAATAAAAAGCTCAAAAATGCAATAAAAAGGGCTTTTTGATCTAAAATTAGCGTTTTTTACATATTTTTTCTTTAAAACTGAAAAACGATATGGGTATTTTGCGTTTCTCAAATTTTAACCCCCTTCCTAATTTAGGGTTTAACCCCCCTCCTCCCCACTCCGGACCATAGATGAACACGGTCAAAAAGCCAGAGGGGGGTGTTTACCCCGGGTAAATGACATTTCAAAATCTAGGAGGGGGGTCCTAGGGGGGGTCGAACCCCCCTAGCTTTCTAGGGGGGGTCGACCCAGGGTGGAAGATTTTGAAACCTAGAGGGGGGTCAAGTGGGGTCCAATTTCCGAAGCAAAATAATTTTAAACCATTAAAGGTTTAATAATAGTTTTTTTATAAGATAATACTACTTTTTATTGAATAAAAAGCGATATTCAGGTATAAAAAGGGTGTAAAAACATGAATTTGTATAAAAAAATCACGTTTTTGGAAGAAAATTTAGTATAAAAAAAGTACTTAAAATTTTCTCGAGAGGGGAGGGGGGGGGGTCAGATTTCAAAATCTAGAGGGGGGTCAGGGGTAAAAAATTCGAAAATTTGGGGGGAGGGGAGGGCCCCCCCTGGATTTTTTTCTAGGGGGGGCCCAAAATTTCGAGGCTAGGGGGGTGAACCCCACCCTGACCCCCCTTGTTCATCCATGCTCCGGACCAACTTGCCCATGTATGGTATAGCCCCCTCCAAAATCCAGGAGGCTGCCAACCTATGATTGTGACACAGTGAGTTAAATTTTGGACTGTGTTAGTGTAATGCTGTGCAACCAACAATTCTACGGAAGCATGCAATAAACCATAATGTCGTGTTTATTCGCATATAATTACGTATTTTTAAATAATTCACATGTATTGAAATGAATGTATGTTTATAATGACATATTTCCCAATAATGCACGAGAATTATAATAATATGCCATTAAAACAGGAGTGTCATGTCAATGGGTAATTCTAAAAATAATGACAGTATTTACTTCTCAAAACATAATTGAAATAACAACCTTCTTGGAAGAGTGAACCGAGTGAATATGTGACGATATTTCAACAGCAGTTTTTCCATTTAAGTCACAATAAGGACATTTGTCCAACAGAAAAACTTCATTCCCAATCTCTTTACATTCGAAGGTCGTTGGATCCGAAACGGCAGAACCAGCAGTTATTTGTTTCGCTGCTGAGTGAGGCCGGACCTGTTTTAATTGATTCAAACTATATTAATACAATACTAAAGAGAATTTACATCGTAAACATTTAATAGTTAGTTACGCAATTGGTATGTTTCACAAAGAGCACACCATTAAATTCAAAATATAGTTATAGGTAAATTACCTAAAATACTCATAGCTGCAAACGTAGGCGTGCTTTATTTTTCGCCTGCTATCGTATATTAAATTCACGCAACGATTAAACGGTGCAAACCATTTTAACCTCTTCCGACCGTTGGTTTTCGCACGCAAGTTTTACTGTAAGAATGTGAACGTTTTCCCGATTTTAACGCCGGAAAAAGTTGGACCAGCCTAGCCTATTAAAAACTTTATGAACAAGAACAACCGTAGTATAGACCAAAAACCTAACTACAGCAAAAATTTTAAAAAACACAAGATAACATTTCTGACAATAAAACTTTTTCTAAATTATTAAAAAAAAATGCCGTGTAGATTTCTGGCAGTTTTTCATTAACACCGTCGTTTTTTTTATTTTGTTTGATTTTTGGAATAACAACAAAGTTATTCAAAAGATTTGTTTATTTAAAAAACGTTGAAAACTACATAACTAATAAAATTATACAACTATTATAGAACTAATTAAAAAAAACAAATTTATTTTCATATAATTAAAAATCAAACAAAGTCCAAGTAGTT
Source organism: Microlaimidae sp. YZB2_3 (assembly GCA_030248175.1). Lineage (NCBI taxonomy): Eukaryota > Metazoa > Nematoda > Chromadorea > Desmodorida > Microlaimidae > Microlaimidae sp. YZB2_3. The sequence goes on along the minus strand of JASAMX010020193.1, from coordinate 4,505 downwards.
GTTCTTTAAAGCAGCAAGCAGAGTAAGTCTAGGAGTTGGAACTGTAAAAAAATGTGGGTACGTAAAGCCGCAAAAATGTAAGCTTGAATCTCAAAATAAAAAAAATAGTTTGAGCTTCAAGACTCAGGCTTAGGTATAGAACTAGGCTAGATAATTAATTTTTGGTTTCAAGTTTTCTACGTCAGGCTTCTAATTCCTCATTTCCAGGCAGCTGTTCTTAGCAGCTCCCAATTTTTTTCTAAATTTGTTTAGTTTGAGACATTAAAATAAAATTATTTATGCAAACCCATTAAAAACGAGTATTATTCTTAATCGTCAAGTCCGCAGCCAGAAAAGAAAGGATTGGGGGATTAATCCCCCCTCAAATTCTACGAAGGCAAAAAATTCTGTAAGGGCCCCTTTGGTTTTTTAAAATTAGAAAAAAAAAATTTTTAATCACTCTGCAATGAAGTAAAGCTATCTAAAACACGTAAATAAGAGTGATTTAAGATCATGAAACCTCTTATTTACAAAAATGAAATTATTCATAATTCAAAACATTAGTGTAGTCTGAGTGCATATTAATAACTGTAGCATTTACTATAAAACCTAACCAAAATTGAATAAAGATTTTTCATTTAAAAAAACGTTTGTTCTTTTTTTAATTAAATTGGCATATAATACTTTAAAAGTATTTAATTATAAGTTTTATTGTTCTATCTATTAAAAAAAAAGAAAATAAATCAGGATTCTGTACTTAAATGTAGCCTTCTAAGAGCTTAAAATTAAAAATTTTTCACCCCGGGGGTGGGGGAGGGGGCGAGGGGCATTCTGCCCCCCCGGAACTTCCTGACAAAAGGCTCTGCCCCTTGACCCCGCTGGGTGGCTCCAGCCCCCCAGACCCCCCATTTCTGGGGGGTCTCGCCCCCCATACCCCCTTTGTGGGCACGTAGAAAGCACCTTCCAAACCCCCCCCAATTGAAATCCTGGCTACGGCCATAAACGAAATAACAAAACATTAAATTTATACAGGTTTAGTTATTAGTTTTATTTTAAATCTTACTTTATGGTATTCTATATGCCGCTTCACATTTGAATTTTGAGCAAAAGCTTTTCCACATATCATACACTGATACGGTTTTTCCCCTAGAAATAAAATTAATATATTTTTTTACATACAAAATTTTCAATGTTACAATTTATGATTTTTACTATTTTTTTTTTAAGCTTCGTCGGCAATTGATTTTCTGCCTTAACACAACAAAAAAACGCAATTATTAAGGTTTTGTTCAAATAATCAAAATTTGTAAATTTTTAGAGCTCAGCTTAATTTTGCAACAAATTTTAATCAAAAATATTAGGTTTTCTTAGTGAAAACGAATGTTAAAAACTTTTTTGTTATGCTTAAAAACTTGTTGATATTTTCAGTAATAGACAGACTTTTTTAGACTGTTATTTAATTATTGGCTACACTAGACTGGAAATGCACCAGCACGAGTGCGAGTGCCATTCTGATTTTTTAGCCGCTGCCGGCATAAGCACTAAGTACTAGGTATTTTCACGTTTTTAAACGGGCTAAGCACTAAGTATTTTCAAGTTTTTAACATGTCATGCACTAGATATTTTTACGTTTTTAACGTGCTAGCTGACTAAGCAATAGATTTTTTTCTCTTACGTTTTTATAGCAAATGTAAACGTAAATCTTTAACGCAAATTAGTATTTTTACATTCTGTTTTATAAATAAACCCTTTGTTTTATTTAATAAAAAGTATTATTATGCAGTAAAAGCAACGATTAATAGTTTAAAAGTGTTTTGCTTCGTATATCGGACCACCTTGACCCACTCTAGATTGTAAATGTTTCCACCTAGAATCGACCCTCTAAGTTCGGAATGGGGGGGAGGGGTTAAACCCGGAATTGATTAAATTTCAAGAAACACATTTTACCCACACTGTTCTTTTCTGGAGTGCATTTTACCCGGGAACGGGACACGAGGGTACTGTACACTAGGGTACTGGACACGAGGGTACTGGACACGAGGGTACTGGACACGAGGGTACTGGATACGAAGGTACTGGGCTTAAAAAAACTGCGTTCACCACAACCTAGCAGCGAAATCGATTCATTATGCAAGGGGGGACACGAGGGTACTGGACACGAGGGTACTGACAAGCAAAAAACATAAGTTTCCTGCATAAAGCGGGATAAACATATTGCATAACAATAGTTTGTTTTACTTAAAAATCTTTTAGTTTGTTTGACTGACTTATAAAGAATAAGATTATAAAAAAAATATTGAGAAGATATAAAACAAAAATAATAATTTCATGTTTGACATTTTTGTGTTATTTGTCTACATTTTCGTGCATTTTTTTAAAAAATAATTCTAAAATGCTGAGAAGCTATGAGACGACTCGAAAGATAATAAACATTAAGGTTGCTGTTATGCTTCGATTGTGCTGTCAAAACATTTTTGTGTTTATTTTTTGTGGCGTGTGGAAAAAATGAATTCTTAATAATGCCTTCGGAAAAACTAACTGCAAAAATAATTGCAAATAACTGCTATTAATGACCTTGCAAAAACATTTTAGTAAAATATTTTCTAAAAAACAATTGCTTGCCTTTTTTAAAAGTTAATTATTCAGTATTTTCTAAAAGCACACTGTTATTAAAATATTATGATAAAATATAGCTTAATTTTTGGGTTTTACTTGGCTTAGGGAAATAAAGTTTACTGTGCACTGGTGAGATTTTGCAGACTCCCAAAGATCTGTTGTTTGAATATTTTAGTTACTCACGACTTTATACTTACATCTAAATGCAAAAATATCATACATGAAAAATCTAACAATTGTTTGTATGTTTTTGGGTTTTAAAAGCACATTTTGTTTGTCTTGCTTTAAATGATTAACTTGTGTTCAAGTGATTCCCTAAGCTAGAGTGGACTAAAAAAGGCAAGAAGATATTTTTTTACTGAAATCTATTTTTGCAGAAGTTATTTTTCCAAAGATTTTATCAAAAAACTAATTATTTTAATCAAAAGTCGATGAAAAGAGTCTAAATTAAAAAAGTGACAGCAAAAAAACTTGCACAATACGCTTCGAATTTTCATACAAGTATCTGTTTTAGAAAAAACAGTAATTAATAAATTTCTTAGCGTTCTCTTTCCACACATGATTGTTTAATATTAATTCTTTAGTTTTTTGCAAAGGCAGGGTTTCGAAGCTTCAGAGCTTTAGTAAGCTTCAATAATATTATTATTGTTTTTATTATAAAGCCATAGTATAAATTCCGTGTAAAATGACCTTTGAAAATTTCGTTTAATTAGTACGTTTTTAAAAATTTGCAATGTTTTTTTGTTATTAAATTGCATTATACTTAAGCAAGCAAAAATGTTATTTATAATTAAAAACGAAACGACTTATGTAACGTTTAATTGTCTACGCATTCAAACAAAGATTAAAATTTAGTTCAGCTCATTCAGTTCTAAAAATTTACATATTTGTGGCAAACGTATTTTTTTCTTAGCCCAGTACCCTCGTGTCCAGTACCCTCGTGTCCAGTACCCTCGTGTCCAGTACCCTCGTGTCCTAGAATCATTTTACCCATATAGTTTTTTTTTATTTTGAGGGGAAAATAGGCAAACAACGCTAATTTTAGGTGAAAAAACTTTTTTTATTGCATTTTTGAGCTTTTTATAGCTTAAAACAATAATTTTGACCTCAAAACTTAAGTTTAGAGGCAGTTAGAAGCATAGTCATAGGTGTTTTTGGTCGGGTCCGCTAGGGTCGGGTCCATCCCCGGGTGGAAGGCCAAAATTTTTTAGGGGGGTCCAGGGGGGTCCGGACCGTCCTGGCTTTTTAGGGTTGAGTCGACCCCAGGTGCGAGATTTCAAATTTAGGGGGGTCCAATTTTTTAGCAAAATTTTTTTAACTCAATAATTTAAGTGTTTTTAGGTCTAATATTGAGTTTTATGTATTAAAACAACCTATTTAGGCGTAAAAAGTGTATTTAAACACTGTTTTTAACTAAAAACCCGTGTTTTTGACAGTAAAAAAAACATTATACTTCTATATTCGTCGGGCGGGGACGGGGGACGGGAGGGGGCCCGCCTCGCTAGGGGGGGTCAGGCCGGACCGCCCTCGAGCTTTGAGGGGGTCCCCCCTGAATTTTTTCTAAGGGGTGGGGTCCAAAATTTTGGCTCTAGGGGGGGGGTGCACCCCTCTGTCCCCCCAAAAACACCTATGAGCATAGTGAGCACGGTCCTGGAAGCTAGGGCGGTGGTTACCTGGGGTAAATAACATTTTGAATTGTAGGAAGGGGTCTCAGGGAGGTACGAACCATACATGGGCAAGTTGGTCCGGAGTGGGGGGGGGGGAGTTAAACCCCAAATTAGGGGGGGGGTTAAAATCCAAAAAACACAAAATACCCATATTATTTTTTTCTGGAGTGCATTTTACCCATATCGTTTTTCGATTTTAAAGAAAAAAATAGGTAAAAAACGCTAATTTTAGGTCAAAAAACT